>CANXYC011320769.1:0-12969 GCA_948193065.1 Aleurites moluccanus
CCCAATGAATGGGAATCAAAACCCACGCAGTTCTTCCTTCTCGCGAAGGAGGGTTGATTTTATACCCAATTTATCATGTTTTGATTCTTTATTTTAATGCTCTACCAAAATAAAGAAGATGAGTTAGGAGACCGTACCTTTGCCCTAGCTTTTAGGGATGTTGGCGAATGGAGTGCTCTTCCGGAGCGGAGTTTCACCTTAGATCGGATGACGCCTCGAGGTGATGAGTCGGGATGCCTTCTTAGCTTTTAAGAAAGCGAATTGGCGGAGGGACCTTGCTTCGAGGAAAGATTCAACTGAGAGGCTCAATACGCCCCTAATAGCAACTCTTTTAAATCCAAAGAGAGCTAAAGAAGAAGAAAATATCACTTGGAGAGGAAAAAAGATGAAATCTAGTGACGAAAATGATTTCTTGTCTTTTTTCCCTTTGCTTTCGCAAGTCTCGGTGTGTCACTGTGTGTTTTTGTATCTTTGGAAGGTGGGGGAAGGCTCTCTATTTATAATAGGAGCTCCGGGGGTCGAATCCCATCAGTTTTTAATGTGGGATTCGCAAAAAATCTGGTGAGAATCGTCGCTGCCGCTGGAAAGAGGGGGCACTGCCGCCAGAAAGGAGTGGCGGTACCGGCCCAGTGTCTTGGCGGCACAGGCCATGAGGGAGGGCGGTGCCGCAATAGGGCATTCCTGGGCTTGGCGACTGCAGCCTAGAGGGGGTGGAGGCGATCTGGTGGCAATGCCAAGCCTGGAGGGCGGCAATAGTGGCCCGACTTCGTTCTGAGGCCGTCTCAAGTCCGTCCGGGTGCGGGTTCGGTTCCGGAGAATGTCATTCGGGTCGATGCGAGTCTGAGGGGTGTAAAAATGAGTGTTCACACACACATTCTTTTGTGTCTTCATTAAAGTTTTCTTTCAAAAATAGGGCATCACTGGATAAAGAAAGCAAAAATACTTCCATTTTTTACCTCTCATAAACAACATAGAGATAAGGTACGATCCAACATTGTTGTTTCCAATATAACAAAATAATTTCTTTTTGCTTAAAAATTAACTAAACATTAAAGTTCCTTTTTTCTCTCTCTCTTTTCCACCAATTTCCTTTATTTTCATTAGCAATATTTAGATTAGCAAAGCTGGTGCTTGGAAGGACAAATTCTTGTTAGGCAATATCAAAAGCTTAAAGATATTGAAGTATAAGATAAGGAGATAGAGGAAGAGATAACATCATAGGCCTTAAGGGAAATTATTCTTCTCCTATAACTTATTCTCATAAACAATTATATAAGCAATTAGATGTCTGGAAGGTCATACAAAAACATTTATTGTGTATCCTATAGCAGATTAAAGATTAAGTCAGTTCAACATGGCTAAATTTGTATAGTGTCGTGATTATCAAATTTTCAATTTCACTTGCACAACTGCACACATCTTGTACTCCATACCCATCTCCTATGATGAATTCACACAACAATGAAGATGACACTCGAGATGCAATAGTCTAGTATACAAACTATTGAATATGCTTTTGGCATCTATGTTTCTATGTTGTTAAAATCAAATTTTGAAAGGAAAAAAGAAATGGAATGAGAAGCATCATAAAATAGGTAGAGTCATCACTGTCAGAAAAATAGCTCATGGAATATTGTTACTTTATTTAGTGCTAAGCTTATCCTATATCAATACCTAACCATATATACCAATAAGCCATGATCTCTAATCAATTCATCCTAATCTCTATATAGCCTCATATCATTACGCACAATGTATATTCCTTAATCATTACCAATTCTCTCATTACTCAAAAGTTTAATTTATAGTCAGTTCATCTTTACCTTATACATCTCAATACGATCCTCATATGAAAGTCATATATGTTAGTGACTTCTATAGATGTGCCAAAGTATCAAAATTGATATTAGAATCATACTCAATTGGGTCAATCTTTCACAATGACAACATCCAATCCTCTATGAGCAGTTTTTCTACTGTGGCAAAATAATAATGGCATCCCTCTAATTGGAGCACTCAATAACAATATTAGCAAATCACATATTGATATGGAGGCACATTCAAGTTGTCAAACACAAATATCTATCAAATCCATAAAAAACTTTATGATCATATATCAATCAAACATATATTTCATTCATTGAAAACATGGATATTATGGTAGCCAGAAAAAAAAAATTCTACTATGAAGGAATCTGCTTTTCAAAAAGATAGGTGAAAGCTACAATCATACATCTAAAGCCTAAAAAGTCACACATAAACTGTCAGACATCTACATTCTAACCATGTATTGAAAGTTGGCCCATCATTCAAAAGTTTCTTCAAAATTTCAAAATTACCATTCAAAAATCCTCCTTATAAGAAAGACATCACATAGTTTTTTAAATAAGAAGCATAATTTCTTTGTGAAATTTAGCCTTAATGTCACGTCCCACCATTGGGGCCGCGACAGTCATAGGGCACAGATAGACCTAAGGTCACCAGAAACCCATAGAACCCATTCACAACTACCAATTATAATCATTTATATTTAAATTCATCCATTAATAATTAAAGTCCATTAAACCATTAATATGTTTACGAATATTTTGACAGAGTTTTCTTTATAACTTTAATATAAATCATAACACATTTCAATAATTACACAGCCTACAAAAGATTTGCACTCCCAAATGATACCATCCTTATACCCTCAACTCCATAATTCAGTAAACATTCATGGCACTTCTAAGTACATATAATTTTTCTTTTTCTTATGCCACGTTACATTTTAACCTTATTATTTTAGTATCATTATCTTTGTCATTAATTTAATCATTATTAGTCATTAAGTATTTTTCATACTATGATTAATATCCATCACATCGGTTGTCATTAATAAATAATCATATAATATTTTTACATCATTAATCTATCTATATATGTCACGACCCACTTTTGAGTCGTGACGGTCCTAGGGTACGGATAGACTTAAGGTCACCGGAAACTGGAAACCCAGAAAACCTATGAATAATCCAGTTATTAATCATTCAATCAATATTAATTCATTAATCAATACTTAAATCCCATTTATTACTTATAAATTTTACAGAAATTTCGCCAGAGTTTTCTTTCTAATTTTAACCTTAATCCCGATCCAAAACCGGGTCTTTCATAAATTTCACAGCCTGTACTAAAATTTAGTTTTACACTCCCAATAATTTACCATCCTTATACCCTCAACTTCATAGTTCAACAGACATATAAAACACTTCTATATGTTCATTCCATTCATAACATGACAGTCTATAAACATGCGTTTTCTTTATCGATATTTTAGTCAGTATCATATATCATACCATATTCATTTTTGCATGAGTTATCATTTCAGTTTTAGTAACTGTTAATACATATACATATACAAACTATCTTCTTCCTAAAATATACCCCATGGAGCTCTAGAGTATGAACTGACTAACTCCACAAAAGAAATTTAGACTGGAGTCGCTGGATGTCCCAAGTATGGAAGAAGGAAACTGTCTTAGGATTTTGCTCCTAATACTTCTTTCCTATAAAATTATTAACCACAATAGGGTGAGTATAAAAATACTTAGTGAGCATGCATACATCATTACACATGTGATATAGGTATATGATAACATAGTATACTAATGGAAGTTTAGTAACAATGAAGACAATGAATGAATATCAGTATGTCAACTCTGCATGTTAAAGGCTAATTATTTTGCACACCAAATATCTTTGGAAGTTTGGAACATATAACAATTAAATCGATGATAAAATGGCCATCAGTGGTAAGCAATAAGGTATAAGCTTGGAATTGATAAACAGGTAAATAATATTTATATTATATAGATAAGACAGATAAAGGGTATGGACTATATATAAACATACAGTCTCTAGTAGTATCAGTATGGACTATATGTAAACATACAGTCTCCAGTAGTATCAGTATGGACTATATACAAACATACAATCTCCAGTAATATCAGTATCAATAAGCATAAGACTGATCAGGTCTTATGGCCAGGACCATAACCCTTCCCAACTAGGGCATCAGTAATACAATATGCATATTGTCGATAGTATGTACCCACTACCCTGTCAGAGAGGTAGCTTTATCAAATTCATATGTAAAATAGGTCAATGAAAATTAATAACAATATCAAATATTCATTAGAAACATTATGGTACAATGACTTTCGATCGATATATATGGGCTTACTTGTCAATCAGTACACAAAAGACATTTATATATCAATAACAATCAATGAATACGGATAAATTTCAATCTTTAGGAAGATCAAAGAATGATCAACAATAACAAAATGGTATTTAATCAAGAAGGAAACATACTCATTGGGTCAACAAATCAAAACATGGGTATGCATAATGATATATACATTACTCACCTCACTAATATATTTACGTATCCACTATTCACTTCTCTACTTTGATCTTTCACTTATATCCTCTTCAGTATTCAAAGCTATACATTAACTTAAACATTAACAATCAGTATTAATCTATATGTTATACATTAATCTTCAATTTAGTTTAATAAATTTCCATTTATTCTTATACTTAGGGTTTTTAGCCTAATTATTCTCATTTATTAATCTGATTCTGGCAGTTCAGACATTTTTATCTCTAACTCAGTCTACACTTATCCAATTGCATTTATTCTTTTTCATACTTAAACTTAACATATTATGGTCTAACATATCCAAAATTAAGCTATGTTTAAATTTTACACAGTATATGGTGACAGTTTGAACTTAACCCTACCATCAATCCTGCTGTCCTACACTCTAAATCCGTCAGTCTCTACTATTTTGACTATATCTAATAAAATACTAATAAAATGACAAAACCCTTTTATAGGAATCTACATAAGACATAATTAAACATCTTTTATTTTTAACACTTAGTCTAATTCAATCTCTAACCATTTGTGAAATAAAAATATAATAGCATTTTTTAATTTTCCTGGTTCTGAGTCAGTCTCTGTTTTTACTTAATAACTCTCTCCTCACTTTGTATTTTATAAATGTATTTTACATATATATACTAGAAACATATATAAACAACTTTCATGTTTATCACTTCTACCAATTCTATCATTTAGGTCACAGAATTTCAGTCTCAACTTACTACTTCTACAGGATTCGAATTTTCCAATTTAGTCACAAAACAAACTTTACTCAATCTATCTAATTCCCAACATATAACCTTCAATTAAAATCCTAATTCTTTAATCATAACCTCATATATCATCATATTTTCTCAATCACATAATTTCAGTAATTATTTAACTCAAAAATCAAAATTAAATATAATAGACACCAAGTGATAGAATTTTTACCTTAGTCAAATCCTCTATTTCCTTTGTCTTCTTTGTTTTCTATTCCTTCCCCTTTCTTTATTTCTTTGGAGTCTTTTATGGATATTTTCATTTCTTCTCTTGTTTTTCTTCTTATTTATTGGATTTTGTATAACTTAAATAAATTATATCCACTTTTGCCAAGTTTATGTAGGAAAAGTTTAGAATTGTCTAGAATAAGGTGAGTTGTTAACTTATAATTGTGACAATTGTTCTTTCTTTTATAATTATTATTTCTTTAAAAAAATAAATGAATTATTTTTTCCACCACACCTCATTATGGCCAGCCCTCCAATTGATAATGTGATCAAATTTATTTTTGTCTTTTATATACTTAAGGAACAAAAGAAAGATGTAAGATATGTATGAAAATTTTGCTCCAATCAAATTTTGACAAATGTAAAGGTAATACTTATACTACTTTAACTTAAATTAAAACAACTAAAATCCTATATTTGTTACATGTTATGGCCAGCCCACTCTTGAATCAAAAGGCAAAAATTTTTTACTTTTCTACTTATGTGAATGGTGACAAATTTGGTGGGTCTCAAATGCCTTTTATTTGAAAATTCTCTTTTCCTCCCTAAAATACCTTATTCCTTTGCACTTTCATCCTTTTTTCATGCCTACTAACTTTTAGTTAACTTATAACCATTATGAATCCTCCATTACAGGCTTCCATTGACTCCGTTTAATATTTCATGACTGTCTCTGCAGTCACTTGCTCCTAAGTCTTTAATCTTCGTACTGAATTTTTCCTTACTGTCATTTTTTTTACTATTCATTTTCTCTTGCCAACTTGATTAATTCTTATTAACTTAAATTACTCATGTTTGTCTAACCTTAATCATTCTATCACATTATATCTTTTTCTATCATATTCTGTCACATTCTGTTGTATTCTGTCATATTTACTTAATTCCTCAAATTTACTTATGTTCTATGCTATCCTATACAACTGTTTTCGGATTTCTGATTTCTGTCATTTTATAATCGTTGCTTTTCAATATTTCATTTTATTGTCATCTGATTAGCTCTGTTTGGGGTATTACAATATACAATATCATGGAGCTTTAAAGATTTATGCAAATGACTTTTTAATAATTAACCACTGCCTTTGAGCACTTGATCTTCCAAGTTGAATAAGGAATGACTTGGATATAGTCATCCTAATTTTACACCTGTAAAATGATAAACAACTATAGAATGAGTATAATTATACTCAGTGAGTATGTATACATCATTAAACATAAGATATAAGTATATGATAATAAAATATATCAATAGAAGTTAAGAGACAATGAATGGATATCATTATATCAAATTTGCATGTCAAAGGCTAGCTATTTGCACACCAAATGCCATTAGGAGTTTGTATCAGGTAACAGTGATATCAATAATAAAAAATGTTGGATAAAAGAATGGATATCAATGGTAAGCAATATGGTTAAGTTAGACATAAGTATCATATTTACATTCACATGTAGAAGTGATAGATATTGGGCCTTGAACACATATCATTTGCATGTAAGATATCATAAGGTGGGCCAAACCTCACGGCTAGGACAAGTCCCTTCCTAGCTAGGGTAAACATTGTATATAAATCATTGTGCATAATGTCAATGGTACTTACCTACTACCCCGTTGGTGAGGTAGCTCTATCAAATCTACATATAAATAGGCCAATGAAAATCAATAACAATATCAAGTAATCATTAGAACATTTCAGTACAATGTCATTCAATCGGTACACATGGGCTTATTTGTCAAGCGGTGTCAATGTATTTTGTTAAACTTGTGTTGATTTCTTTATTTGATAAAAAGGCAGCTAATCAACAATAAACATCATGGTATATGGTTAAACATTTGATGTTGCGAGGCCTCGCTTGAGCACCGTGTCCGATCCTCTAAATGAAATCAGAAATGCTCAATTGGGTGATTTCTCACGGATTGAGATGACCCTAGTGCCTTTTGAAAATGATTTTGAAGTCGCCACTTTAAGTTATTTTTGTTAGGAAAATTTAAGGTAAAAAACACACTTTGACTCCAATTTTATCCCAAAGGAAAAAAGTGCACTAGTCTTTGAAACCAAAGGATTTGGGGACTAGGTTTTCAATTAAACTTGGCTTCTAATTTTAACCTTGATTTAAAATATTTTGATGAACAATTTAAAGAATGATATATATAAATGAAATGACATAAAAGATGAATACATAAAGAAATAAAGCAATAATGAGAGCGATAAAGTAAATTATTATAATTCAAAAATCTAAAATAGGGGATATCAACTCTAGCCCTTATGGATTCTAGGTTGATCACACGTTCCCCAAAGATCTAAGCTAAAATACAGGAAAAAAAAATATCCGATGAACAAAATAAGAACCGAATAAACAAAGTAAAAGGAAAAGATGGTTTTTTTAACATTTTTAGATTTGAAGCTTTTATACAGCTTGCCTGCGTATCCTATTGAATAGGAATCAAAACCACGCAGTTCTTTCTTCCTACGAAGGAGGGTTGATTTTATGCCCAATTTATCATGTTTTGGTTCTTTATTTTGATTCTCTGTCAAACTAAAGAAAGGTAGAAGATGAGTTATTTATTTTGATGCTCTATCAAAATAAGAAAAGAAGAAGGAGTTTATGAGTTGATACCTTTTGTCTTGATCTTTGGGGAGGCGGCAGATAGAGTGCTCTTTCAGATCGGAGTTCCACCTTGAATCGATCAAAGCACGGGGAGATGGAAGACACGCGGAGAGATGGTTGAACTGCCTTTTACCTGACAATTCAAAAAGAAAAGAAAACAAAAGGACAGAGTGACTTTATGTTAAATTAATTTTAAGGCTCCATACGCCTCAGATTTGGTCCTTCTTTAGCTCAAAGAGAACTAAAGAAAATGGGCTCCACACGCCCTAAGAAGTCCTTCTTTAAACTCAAAGAGAGCTAAAGAAATAAGAAAAATAGGTATACGAGGGAGAAGAGAAGAAATCTAAGAAGGAAAATTCAACTTCAGAGATTTCGGGGCTCGGAACTAGGTTTAGGGGGTCAAATATTTATAGTAGAAGCTTGGAGAGTCAAATCCCATCATCTTTCAATGTGGTATTTAGGAAAAAATAGGTTCATAAAGGAGCTACTGCAGGCAAGGCAAGCTGATGCCACCGGAGGGGGTGGCAGCACCACCAAGGCCTTTGGTGGCACATAGTACAAAGAAGGGCGGCAAGCCTGGCAAGGAGCAATGTTGCCGTCTCAATGAAGTGTGGCACTTCCCCCTAAGGAGGGTGGCAACAAAGGCTAAAACCCATTATGATGCTTTATAAGCTCGTCTGTGAATGGTTTAGGCTCCGGTTAGCGCAGTTCGATTTGGCACAAGTCCGAGGAGTGTAAAAAACTAGTTTTCACAAATTTGCATTCTTTTGGTAACATTTTTATACATGGTCAATCAAGTACAATATCACAAATCGGGTTCTCGATATGAACAAATACAATAGGTATTTCAATTCCAATAACAATTAATGGAAATGGATGATTTTAAACTTGAAGAAAATCAATGAATGATCAATAGCAATAACAAGATGGCATTTGGTCAAGAAAGAAATATGCTCATTGATTCAACAAATCAAGTTATGGATATACATAATAATGTATACATAACTCACCTTACTAAATAGCTTTATAACTTGCTTTACTTCTTTACTTAGACTTTTCACTTACATCCTTATCATCAACCTTTGAAACTTCATGTAAATTAATCACACAATTAGAACTTATTTATATATCATTAATTAGTTATATGCTTCTATAATACCTGTTACATTTTTTTTATTATTTTATTTTATTGTATGTTTGTTGAGATGTTGTAGATAGATTAATGTTCTGCATGTTGTTGAGATATTGTGGATAGATTAATGTTTTGGAGAATTTCAAAATTCTATTTACAGGAATAATTTTGGAAAAGTGTAAATCATAAGAGTTATAAATTTATATTTTTATATCTTTAAGTTTGCAACCAGTTATGTAAGATTATGTGTGTGTGAGGATCTAGGCCTTCTCGATAAGAACTTGTCTAGTTCTTTATTTCCTGCAGTAAGCTTGAGTTTGCTGTTTATTCTGAGATGTGGAGAATGGAGAAGTTTGGATGCCTGTAGCTCATTTACGAACTGGTTTAGTATGAGTTGGAGAGGAAGGTTTCCAGCTCGGCAGATATAGGTTGTGCGAGTTGGCTCCTCGATTTTGAGATAGATAAAGGCTGATCGAGGTGGCAATTGGCAAGGCTAAATTGCCGAGGTGGCATTCTGTGAGGAGGAATTATGCAAAGTGGGATTGACGAGGCGAAATTTACCGAGGTGGCATTATGCAAAGAGGAATTATATGAAGTAGGATTGGCGAGGCGAAATTGCCGAGGTGGCATTCTGCGAGGAGGAATTATGTGAAGTGGGATTGGCGAGGCGGAATTTGCAAAGGTGGCATTCTGCGAGGAGGAATTATGCGAAGTAGGATTGGCGAGGCGGAATTGCCGAGGTGGCATTCTACGAGGAGGAATTCTGTGAAGTGGGATTGGCGAGGCCGAATTGCAGAGGTGACACTCTGCGAGGTGGAATTCTGCGAAGAGGGATTTGGCGAAATGAGTTTGGCGAAGTGAGGTTGGCAAAGAAGGAATTGGCGAAGTGGGATTAGTGAGGTAGTGGCTTATTTAAAGGGAGAAGCAGTAGCCATTTTCTCACGATAACTTCTTCCCTTTTCTTTGTTTCTTCTTCATTTCTTCTCCTATCTCTCTCCAACCTGTGCCATTTGTTTTCTAGTGCATTAATACTCGGAGTTAATGCATTAGATTATTAAATTATCTCACTCAAGGCATTAGATCATCATTCCAAGTTTGGATTCTTCTATAACTAATTTTTGGGGAAAATAAGGTAATTTCTCCAAATTTTATTTTTCTTTTAAATTAAGATCTCTGGTAATTAAGAATAATTAATTATGAGTGCATAGCACCTTTTATGATCATTAAGGCTACTGATTTTGAGTAATATGGAAGATACCAGAAACTATGAAATTTGATGAATAGTGATGTGAATAGTAAATATATTCAATTTCTAGATTTTCTGTAAGGGATGAATTAAATAAATGTTAGTAAACAATAATAGAGACTATAAGATAGTGAAAATTATAAGAAACCATATTATGTATTATTAATTGAGAAAACCCTAATTTTGAGTATTTGGAGAAATGTCATAGGAGAAGAGGACTTAAGGAATTAGAGGAGATTTAATGAATGTACCAGTGATTAAGAGAGATTCAAGGATAAAATTCTTGAGGTAAGTATAAACATGGCATATACACAATGTTTTCTTGAAACTGAATGTTCAATTCTTCATAATATCTCTTTAAATGATCTTTCTATTCCGAAATATTGTACTGTACAACCACATATTAACATTTCCATGACATTCTCAAGCAAATGATAAACTTATCCCATGTAATTATTATGTATGTGAAAGTGACTTGGTCATTCTTCCTTGGACCAAACCATATAAGACCTTCCATTATCTTGAATGATTTCATGTTTATATGTTGATGGTCTTGCGACCAATATTATTTTTTGTGAAATCCAAGCTATATAATCCACGATATGTACATGTATAGAATGTTTTTTCCAATGAGAGTAAATTCATTGGTCCATCATGCACTTTGGGAAACTAGCTGATAGAGTTTTTACCAGTGTTCCACCTAGAGGGGACCATGAGCTCTAGGCATATGTTTGTGATAAGGTAGCAAGGCTACTGATGCGCTCTGTTGTGATAAAGTAGTAAGGCTACTGATGCGCTCTACAATTCTATCATTTGATTTGACAGTGCTATTTGATTGTGAGCACTTATGTTCTTGTAAGCTTAACCTTATGATATTTCCTTATCCATGATCCTTTGGCTTGACCTTTACTTTGCATGTTTATATCTTTCTGAGTTGAAAGCTCACTCATCTTCTGTGGATTTCAGGTGATAGTGTAGCTCGAGAGGGAGCTAATATAGAAGACAGAGTTTATTGATTCATTCCTCCAAGAAGACTCTATGTAACTCTTTTGAGATATATATATATATATATATATATATATATATATATATATATATATTCATCAGTTTGTATTATGGTATGGTATGTATGAGGAGTATACTCTAGAGCTCCTTAATTAGTTGTTGAGGGTGATTTATTTTGATGTCTAAATTGTTACATTTGGGCTGTCTTGTTCCTTATTGACGTGGGATGTATCTTTTGATCGGTAAGGAACAAGAAGAAATCATATGATAATGAATGTAAGTTTACAATTGGTTAATTCATGAATCATAGAAATGAATATTTATAATGATATCTATATATAGTATAGATATGTATTGTGTATGAGATCCAGGATATGAGCATTCTACGGGTTTATAGTGGCCTTAAGCCTACCCTTGCCCTAAGACCCATAGAACCCTATTCTGTATTTCTACAGAAAATTCGCCATAAATTTCCTACTTCTACAATCTATCCCATGATTCATGTCCCTCTTTTCATATTCAACAATAACACAACATGCACAAATCAACATTTATATTCCCTTATTCATCTCATACTACAGCATGTATATCACATTTAATGCTTTTTCCCCAATTCAATATTTTACATCTCATTTACACAACTTCATTTTTTTATTATTATTTTTTTTTGTATTATCTTACAAAATCCTTCATTACAAAACCATGAAACTACTAAAGAAAAATCCATAATTACAAGATAAAGAGTCTTTACATATATACAGAAAATTCCACTCCAGAGGAACAGGGAAGAAGTGGAATCGCCTCTATCTACCTTGTTCTTGAAATTATAAATCCACGAGCGTCAGATACGAATATCTCAGTGAATAACAACATATTATCATACTTTTAGCTTGGTATTCAATGTTGTTTACAAGAAAGATAATGGTTCAATATACATATATACAATAATAAATATCAAATATTAATAAGAGGAATCATAGCCATTGTAAAGAACATTGCCAAATGAAATTTAAAGGTATACCAATGAATTGGTTATCAACAATTGCTATACAATTTAATAATAGAATACCAATGTATTTCATTATGTTGATAGATAATCAATATACCAAAAAAATCAGCAGAGGCTACATCTTGGCAGTATGCTTATATGGTAGTCATACGGTTGATCGGACCGCATGGCTAGAGCCTTACCCCCCTCTAGCTAGGGTCAGTTAAAAAGTACAATGCACACAAAGTCTCGATGTATTGTCATAGCCCCATCGAAAGGGATATCTATCATGTACATACTATACATTAATAGGGTTCATTACATAATGATCTAAGGTACATTATGCATTTATCAATAACATTAACAATGCTCATATCAATTATATAACAATAATTAAGTAATTATATAAAAGATATCAATTAAGTTTTCGATAAAAGATAATAAGTCAAGTCATTCCAATGGCTATAATCCGAATTACTTAATACCAAGGATGCATTCAGAAGCAAAGTGAAATTACACATCTGTTTTACTAGAATAGGTTAACAATTGGATATCATATATATATATATCCAC
>CANXYC011320959.1:0-50398 GCA_948193065.1 Aleurites moluccanus
TATATATATATATATATATATATATATATATATTTTATGTTATTAATTAATATAATTTTATATAAGAAATAATTAAATAAATATAATAATTAACTAAGTATAATAACGGATCCCCACGAGGTGGGGAATACACTCTCCGTCCCCGCTAACGGAGAAAAAATATTCTCCATCCCCGTTCTCGTGGATAGATAAATCGAAATTTTTTCATCCCATTTGGAATAAATTTCCACGGAAAACGAGGATTTCCCACTCCACTCCATTGCCATCCCTGCATCCGAGACCTCCTATCTAAGCAATGTAGGATACATCTGAAAATAAACAAATATAGGAAGAACATTTATTTTGTAGGCATTTAAACATTGAAACTAACTTAATTGGAGAGTGTTCTACGTTTTAATGAGAATGAACGTGCAAAGGGTAGTCTACTAAAGTTTTTTTTTGACAAACAACAGTATATGGGGTCCACTCGCCGATGGTGAATTTTATATTAACATGTAGATCATAAGTCGCTGATTCCAATTCTATCAACAATGTCGCTTCCTTCTTATTCAATTCATCGAAAAATGCCTCAAAAGGTTTGAAGGACCGAAATCTTCCTTACTCGATTCAGCAATGTCTGAGGTCCTCATTGATTGGGATAGATGCTAAAATACTCCTGCTATCCTAAAACGATCCAAAATTAGACAAAAAAATAATAATTGCCCAAAACATGGCAGGAGGGAAAGCAAATAACAAGTAATTAATTGGAAAAGCAAAAGAAATATCATAAAAAAAATTGTAATTGAGAACTTCATTTGTCTATTCATAGTTTGACATGTGTATTCTACTATTTGTTGTAGGGTATATATGGAAACTTAGGGATTAAAGTATGGTGTAAAATAAAAATATGCGGAAAGAATAATAATTGTATTTTAATATTTTAGTGAAAGATTAAAGTATGGTGAAATAAAAATGTTAGAGAACATTTCATTCTCTTTAAAAAATATATATATATATATATTTCCCAATAAAATCTATCTGCAGGATTAAAGGTTTAAAACTCTATTAGCCCATCTCAACTAATTCTCCAGCTGAATTGAAAGAGAATGAAAACTGTGAGAAAGGACTTCACATCTCAATATTATTTGTTATTATGCCTTTTTTCTACTATTCTTCTCATTTAATGTAATAAATGAGCAGGGTCAAATTTGAATATATATATATTCATATTGACATGTTTCTAAGTAATCGTATATATAATATAATCATATGTACACAGCGGATCTACGACACGGCAAAGGGTTTGTATCCCTTTAATTTTAAAATTTTTTTTAATATAAAATTATTATTTAATCCTTATAATTTATAAATTTTTTTTTATTTTAAAAAATTAAATTTTTAGTCACTAATAAATTATTGTTTAATTATATATTTTTTTATTTTTTATTTTTTATCCTTTTATTTTTAAAATTTTAATATAAATTACTATTTAATTTTTGAGATTACTAAAATTAATAAAATAATCATTTTATTTTAAAAAGTTTATTTTTTAATCTCTAATTCATAGTATCCCTTTCTAAATTTTTTACGTCATTTTCTAAATATGAAGAGATGTCACTTCCTAAAAATCCTTCGTTCTGCCCGACATGTGTATGTTTATATATATATATATATAGTGAGAAAACCTTATCACAGTACCCAATTATCCCCTACAATTATAGATTGCTCATAGAAATGAAATTTTTTAAATTTGTATTACTTTTTTTATTTTACATCAAAAATATTTTGCAATTTTTATGACTAAAACATCATATTTATCTTGAAAACGAGTTTAATTACTTCTATTCAGCACATTTAAAATCAATGGAAAACTAGCAGTGACTTTGATCATCGAATCCCTTATTAATTGGGTATATATAACTCTGTTAAAATTATGATCAAATTTGTTATTATCTTATAATTATAAACTAATTAAATATTACCTAAATTAAGAGCTTCTCAACCATTATCAAAGAGCACTTATCATAAAACCTTTTACATAATAACGGGCAATAATTAAATGCAAATACCATATAATTTTTATTTTGATGAAATAACATTACATATAATACATGATAAGATAGTGCAAATTAAGCCAGAAAAGTTCTCAAAATAGTGACTAATTATATTGAGAACATTTATTCAGCATATTATACATATTATCATAGTACTTGTTTCCAGAAAATCCATATTTAAGGACCTGTTTCATTTTCATGGCTCTTCCGTTGTTGCAGGATTGTAAGGAGGATACTTCTTTGGTGGTGGTTTGTAAGGAGGATACTTCTTTGGTGGTGGTTTGTATGGAGGAGGCTTCTTTGGTGGATACTTCTTTGGCGGAGGAGGCTTCTTTGGGTAATACTTGCCATCTGGGTCTGAGCCATAACTGTTAACTTCCCCTACAACATTAATACACAAATTAATTAAATTTTATGATAGTAATAATAATTAATATTACCAAATTCATAGTTAAATGGTTTTTAATTTCAAAAATTCTTTGACCATGTTTGCATATCGTAAGTAATTAGCAAAGCAATAATCCACCAAGGCCTTAACTGAATTACAATTAGTGATAAGGAGATTTAAGATTGAGATTTTGAGGTAAAAAAGTTTCATATTCTATTTTCATTTTCATTCTTCCTTTTTAAAATAAATAAATAAATTCAAACCTGAAATCCTTTACTGCCACTTAGTGGGTGTTTCAATTAAATTGTTGAAAGTTATCTGATAGTTTTTTTTTTTTCTCAATAATAAACTTCATGGGTATGATAAATTTAAAACATAATAATTATTAGTTGTTAGATATATGAATAATAATTTTTATTTAATTGTTTAAAAATAATATAATATTATATAATATTTAAAATAATTATTATTTTCACATCTAAAAATTATAAATGTATACAAATTAATTAAATTTTATTAATTAATACTTGTTATTTTCACAACACATTAAAATTATATATACATATATACATCTATATATTTATTTTACAAATCAATAATAATAATGTATATTAAATTTTTATCAAATAACTAATATTTATTAGTTATTAGCAACTATTATTAACTATCTGTTATTACAAATAACTATTTACATTAATTAAGGGTAACATTATTAAATGTTGAAAATATTAAGAATATGGAAATTATTTATATATTATCTGATTACCTGACGTTATCTCTGCTAATTCTCGAGCTGTAGTGAAAGAGCAAAGAAAAAAAGCGGTTGCGAAGAGAATGCATATAACTGTGACAAAGGTCTTCATTTTGAGATATGATTTTGCCACTTGCGATTTTCTACTTCTCCGCTACTCTTATTTATAGCAATAAATAATGGCTTGTTAAACAAATCAACCCTAAATTTTATATTTTTTACAATTATACCCAATTTTCAGAAAATAAATAATTTTATATTTAATAATTTGAACTTTTAAATTGGAGTAAATTTTATGTTTAATAATTTGAATTTTTTTTAGGAAAATAATTTGAATTTTTAAATTGAAATAAAATTGTCTATTTTTTAAAATGAGATATAATTACAAAAATACATAAAGTTCAAAGTAAATTGATTAATAGATTTTAATTTTTTTTTTATTTTGATTTTTAAGGTATAATTGCAATTATTTTTTTCTTAAATTAAGGTAAAGTTATATATTTTCTGAAAATGGGGTACAATTAAAAAAAAAAAAAGGTTTGAAGCAGATCTGTCTAAGACCATAAATAATTGATAAAGACACATATTAGTTGGATTTAAGGAGAAAGGCTTATCTCTATAAATTATTGAGCAGACATCAAAATTGAATATTTACATGTAAAATTCACTAGAAATTATAATTTCAAATAAATATAGTAAGAAGATATAATAATAAATTATTAATAATATTTAGTTTAATAAATTATTATTTTAATTGGTTTGATAATAATAATAATACTATTTTTATTTAATAGATTATTATTTTGTTTAATGGTATATAATATAAATAATGGATCAATTTTCATGAACAATATTAAATTTATAATTTACTAAAAAATAAATTATTTTTCTTAGAACTAGGAGATTAATTAATAAAGGTAGAATTAACGTGGGAAGAACATATACACTTACTTGAGTTACTCTTTAATTTAGTAGAAATATAATATCAAGAGCTATTTTTAATATACAATATTAAATTTATTTCTTCAATTCAATTAAAATTAAATAATTTATATCAAAATTAAAATTTACAAATAAAATATCATTATTATGATTTGATTCCAAAAGATTTGAACTCTATATATATAAGCAAGCTCATCTGTGATTTGAGTTGATAGTTAATAAGATTAGGTGCATTATGATAACCTCACCTAACTTATATTAGGTATTTTGGTTTGACTGAGTTGGGGAGGTATAATTAAACCAAACTGATAATAATCGGGTAATTAATGAAAAAAAATTCATTAAATTTTATTTTATTTTTAAATTGATTACTAAAAAAAATTATTTCAGATAAATATCTAAAATTTAATTTTTTTTATCAACAGATTTCTTACCAGAATTTTAATATGAAAATTTAACGTAAAGTAATAACACATTATCGCTTTTAACTTACTAAGACCCTACATAAAGGTCATATCACTAATTTCAGCTAAATATTAAAAAAAAAAAATTAGTATTTTTAAAATTATTTATATTTTTTATGTGAAAAAATTTTTTAATTTAAAAATTAAAAAAAAATAAAAAATTATTTTATCACATTAAAATTCAAATTAATTATTTATTAATTTGAATATAAGACCAGTAGATTTTAAATCATAACGATTGAATTTGTCTTCTATGTAAAAATTTATATAACTTTTTGAGGTTGGCAAACAGATTTAATACTCATTAATTTTTTATAAAAATATTTTTTAATTTAATAAATTTAAATTTGTATAATAGAATATTTTAAATGAAAAAAATAACCAATAATTTTGGATTTACATATGATTTGTAAGAAAATTTATTGTTTGAATTTATGAAAATTAAATAAAGTTTAAATTAAATATTTTCACTTAAATTAAAAGAATATTTTAATGAAAAATAAAAAAATAATTAATAGAACATTAGTGAAAATAATTAAAATGATATTTTGATAAAAAATTAAAATAATATTTTGAGATAAAAAATTAAAAAACAAAAAAAAATATACAAATGACTTAAAAAAAATTAAATTTTGATAATTTTTTTAATCTAATTACTAAAATTTAGCTAATGTGTTTACTTAGTTAAGCGAAGGCAATGATATGGCTTCTAAATAGTATTTTAATCAGCGGAAAGAGATGATATGATATTTCACATAAGATTTTCAGATAAAATTTTTGGTGAATGACTTATCGGTAAAAAGAATTGAAAGTTTAGGTTTTTAAAAAAAATATTTTTAACTATTAATTCGAAAAAAAAAAACTAAAATTTAAGAAGTTTTTTAGTTAATTATCTAATAATAATCATATGAAAAGTTTCAAATCAAATAGAATTATAACTAAAAAATAATTAAATTATTCAAATTATAAATATATAATTCAAGTGTTTGGTTTTATTTAAGTAATTTGTATTTGAAAAAATTATTTCACATTAAATGATAATAAAATTTATAAGTGAATGTATGTTAAATTAATTTTTTATTAGTGAATTAAATACTTACCCATTTAAAACTTACTTATATAGCAATGGATAAACTTTAATAATTTGAATGGTTTATTACTTATAAATTTTTAATATATTTTAAAATTATTTATTTACATTGAATCTAAATTGAAAACAAACTTAATTATTAACTTCTCAAATCATATTAAAATTCTTGATAATTTTGAAATATATATGTGATTCATTTTAAAAATTTTACAAGATAAAATTATAAATTAAATTGATTTTTCAAATTTTAAGATGAATCAAAATCAAATTCAAACCATTATTTATTATATACAATTATAATTTATAATTTGATTTGGTTTGGGTTGGACATTTTTGAAAACACTCCTACCTCGTTTGTGTAGCTAGATGTATGCACCGACATTGTAATGCAAAATAATAATTGTAACCATGTGAAAAGTTTTTATTTATATTGAATGTATAGAATTGTCTTATCTATTAAACTATTAAATAATATAATATTTTAGTTTATATATTTTTTATCTAATAAAAAGATATCGATTTTCTTTATATATTTTTATTTTAAGAGGTGTTTGGGTACTAAATTATAAAATTTAATTATAGTTTAAAAAATATGTGTATAACTAAAAAATTATTGAGTGTTTAGATAAAAACTTGATGCAGAGTATAAGCGTTCAAATAATAGTGTTAAACTCAAAAATAGTGAATTGAATATTTTATTAATAAAAAAGTTGTTAAATTCTAGAGTTTTACAAGTTATTTATAGAAAATAAATTTAAGAAAATTCCAGAAGATTGATTTGGTAATTTATTCCGAAAAAAAAAAATAAATCATCAAATCTACATTATAATGGAAATAAAAATATTACATAATAACTGCTTTAAAAAAAACGCACCAACAAATTTTCCTATCTAAATTAAATAAGAAAATAAAAATTATCAAAAATAAATAAAGAAATATAAGACTGCCAAAACGAAGGCTTAAAGGTTAGAATTTAATTTAAAAAAGCTGTCGATCATTGCTTTAGCAATGAGTTTGATTTGTTGGATCATTTTTTATTGGATTATGACCGATAAAGGCTCAAAATAAGCTGCTCTCAGAAGAATAAACGGATTTCGACCCAACTGATTCATAAACTACTTTTTTACTTTTGTTTTTTTTTTTTTTTATCTAAGTGATCCAAAAATTCTAAGTAAATACTCTCCACATCAAAACTAATTACCGATTTATATTTTTCAAATCGATAAAATCTAATAATAAGAGTTATTATTACCGATTAAAATTTTTATAATTAAAAAAATATTTTTATTTTAAATTAATAATTATCTAAATACTCCTTAATAAATTAATCAAAATATTCCACAATCATGCAAACCAATTTTTAAAAGCCGCCAAATTTGACTAATAAGAGGACATTTACATCCACAAAAGTGAATAATGACAATAATAAATGAAATGATAGAGATACAACAACAAAACTGTGCCAAAAATTCAATAATTTCTCATGTGACAACTTTTTAAAATTTAAAAATTTTTATAAAATTTTTTAAAAATTATAATATTATAATATTTATTATAATAAATTCAATAATATATTTTTATATAAAATAAAAAATAAATAAATTAAAAAAAATAATATAAGTGTGTTAAATTTAGATCATTATAATTTAATAATCTATATTTAATACCTTTCTAAATTTATATTTATTTAATTTTTATTTTATATAAATAATATGTCATTAAATTCATTATAAAAAATATTATAATATTATAATTTTTAAAATTTTTTATAAAAATTTTTTAGAGTCTAAAAATCAATATAATAAAAACTACTGTATTTTTAACATAACAACCCATCAACCCGCTATCAATCCACCCATTACCGGTTCAATCGAATTTTATTCATAAATTTTATTATTAATTAAATTAATCTTTAAAATTAAAAGAATGAATTATTATAAAATGTTAATTATATATATTACCAATATACTTTTAGAAAAAGGAATTATACTATAAATACAATGGGCCACATAGTTGAAAAATGAAGTAATTAGTCCAAAGGACATGTATCATTTTGAGATTCGATTAAGGGGTTTATTTGCTTTCAATAATACATCATTCATGATGTGAGCAGGATATTTTTTTTCACGTGCTGTTTGATTTTCTTTTTATTTTTTTTTTAACCTGTAAGGAAAAATTTAAAAAAAAAAAATTTGAGTTGTGCACAAGTATCACTGTCTTTAAGGATAATCCATAGGATTCAATAGGTGATCTAAATTTACAGGAAGCATAAATAAATAAAATTAATGATAATATTTTTATTTATATTTTTTTATAAATTAGTATTTTTTTTTTAAATTATCATTAATAAAACAAAGAAGTAGGAGAAGTTATCGTTATAGTGGCAAAATAATATGAGAAATAAATTAACATTATTTAATTGTTGTATAATACAATTTTTTTTATTAGCTATAGATATTAGATAAAATTTTAAATAATAAAAGAAAATAAAATAAATTAAAAATATTTATCTTTAATTAGGTGAGATAAGATATCTCTTTGAAATATTATCACTTTGAATTTTTTTTGCTTAAAATACATACAACATGATCACATAATATTCAAATCTATTAAATCTGATAAATTTAGTGAGTGTTTAATAAAATTTTTTGATACAGTTATTAATTTTTTTTTTTAATAACAGCATCATAACGTGTGGATATTAACAGCTGTTAGCTGTTAGGTAGTTAAATA
The DNA here is from genome assembly GCA_948193065.1 of Aleurites moluccanus. NCBI lineage: Eukaryota > Viridiplantae > Streptophyta > Magnoliopsida > Malpighiales > Euphorbiaceae > Aleurites > Aleurites moluccanus. The sequence continues at coordinate 8,402 of CANXYC011320959.1, forward strand.
GTTATTATTTAAAAAAATTATAAATTATAATTTTTTTTTTTGTAAAAGTTCATACTTTTTTAATTCAAAATACTAAATTATTATCTAAAAATAATATTTAAATAAAAAATAATATTTATCTTTTAATGGTCATTCAACAACTAATAATAATTTTATCAAATACCTATAACAATTAATTATTGGATATCAGTTATTAGCCATCAACTATCAATAACAGCTAATAACTGTTACGAACAATTAAATCAAATAAAATATTAATTTCAAATTGGAAGGAACTCAAAAAAAAAAATACTTATAATAATTAATCTTTTTATTTATAAAACTCGAATTTAATATCTTACGTGAATAAAATAAACTTGTTATCAGTTGGTTTTTTATTTCTTCATTCATCTCCCTTCTTTCATTTCTTTATTTTTCAAGAGGAAAAGTCCTCACCCTATTAGATTTTCAAAATTCATTTTTCATATCTCAATTGGACGATCATAATTCTATCCACACACTATAATAAATATATTAAAATTAATTGATTTAATATCATTTAATATATACCAATTAATAACACTGCTAAATGTCTATATATAATAGTGATAAAAAATTTTGGTTTTATATATATTAGATAATAGTGCTACTAATTTAATCAATTTTTTTACTTTTAATAATATAATCCACCTATTATTAAAAAGGGTTATTGTAGCAATAGTGATATATTGAAAATAATTATATCATGAAAATATTTAAGCTAACATTTTTAATCTCAAAGGGTCAAAATATCAATATTAATTATTTAAAAAACATCACTGATTATTAAAAATTATTTCACAATATATGGTGAATATAACAATAATGGATTTTACTTTAAAATGTGGATAATTGAAGTGAAAAAGTAAAATTGAATTCAAATTCTTATTTAAAGAAATGATTAATAAATAACTATATGCATATAATAAAATTGTTTATCAGGAAAATGTTAAACTTACCACTATTATTTGTACCATCTCTTTTTTATTTTATATGGCTCAATGTAATTATGCAAAAATATCCCTATTTATTTGATTTCACTTTACTTTGATAAAGATAAAAGTGTAAATTTATTAATATTTATTTAATAAGTGCAGAGCTCTTTTTTTTTTTTTTTTTACAAAAATCTTTGATTTGTCTTTTTTTTTTTTTTCTATTTTTATTTTGTTAGTATATAATATATGAATGTAAAGATTTATTGTGCTTTTTGATGCATGAAAAGATATAAATTATGATAGATAAGACGATTTGTATAGAGTTTATATAAAAATAAAAAAATTAGAATAATTTTTTATATTATAACTCGTAATGTGTCAAGGAAATAAGGTTGATGATAATATTAAAGTGGCAAGTGTAGGATTACTTATCAAACATTATTAGTGTACAAATTGGTTAAAATTACAATAATTATTACCATTATTAATGTAGGATCTGTTTCCTATCAAGACAAGACGAGACAAGACAACACAACAAACAGAAGCTAGAATAGGACCAATCATAAACAAGAAGTAATTAGTGCATTAATTTTGGATCTAAATATCCTCTGAAGAACCCAAATGGGAAACTTAATTCCCTTTTTATCATTGAAGGGACATAGAATTTGTTGTCATTTCAACCAAAATTCCCAATAAGTATGAACCAAAAGAAGCAAATAAACAATTATTTGCAAAAAATGAAATGATATAACATTGACATGAACATACAAAATAATGGTCCACTTAGTACAGCCCCATTAGGCTAATATGGGCTGGGTTGACAACAACCCATAATCCTTCCGCTGCCAGGAGAAGGAGGTACTCAAAGCTCTGTGAACCCACCGTCACGTGGTACATATTTGGAATCTAATAAAATAATTTAAAATTTATATTCTTTTAATTTATAGAAAATTTATTTATAAATTAATAATAAATATACTTATGATTCTATTTACTGAATTTTCTGTTTCCGGAACTAAGAATAACTATTTCTTAAATTGTCATAATAAATTATATATATCTGTCAATACCGGTCCAAAAATTCATAGTTTAGCTCAAAAGAGCACTAAACTTGAGTCCATAGCCAGCCAAACATCTTCAATTTCAGTATATGAATACACTAGATTGGAACTGTATTAGGTAGGTTTTTACTATAAATTACTTTTTTTTGTTATCCTTGTTGCAATTAGATTTAGATTATTTTACTCTTTTGCCCTTTTTAGCAGTTATTTCTTTCTTTTAGTATTAATAGGGCAAGTAACCTCCATTTAAACCTCTCTCACATTTATCAGCAAAAACCTTACTACTTTTACTCTCTGTTCTGAGAAGTGTTTATCTTTTTTCAGAGTTGACTGTTGCCCTGCCTATACACTCAATCTTTATTAACATATCATATCCCTGCAAATAAGAGTTGATGGTGGTAAAGGGCGTAACCAGTTCACTAAGGATACGCCCTGATCTTCACTAAAATTTTAAAATACATATATGTATATGAAAATTGATTTCTCAAAATCCTTAATTATTATATATAATTTATAGTACTAAAATTTTCTAATAATTTAATTTTAGCTCTTTTTAATAATATTAAAATTATATGTAAATTTTTAATTGATCTCTCTTAAAAAAAATTATATATATATACAATTTATGTCACTAAAATTTTTTACTAATTTAACTTTGACTCCTTCATAAGATTTTCTGATTACGTTCCTGATTATGATCCTACCTATAAAATCTCATTCAAAGTGTTATTTTATTATACTTCAAATCCTTGGATATAATTAATTGGCCATATTTTTGCCTATATATTAATTAGTCTAAGGTTTTATTAATTGTAATCACTTTTCTTATGCTCAACTTTCATGTTATCATTAAACTGTAATAGAAAATATCAGTAAAATAATTTAAAGGTTATTCTATGCTTTAATTAATTATTCTCAGAATTAATTAATTTTTAGTGCAAACAATATCATATATGTGTGTTATATAATTATATGAGTAATCTTTTATATAACATGAGAATAGTTTTTACCAAATGGTAATAGATTAAAAGGTAATACTAATATTATTGTTATTATTATCTCAAACAAATATTATTGTTCTTAGATTTGATTAGATACATAATATCTGATTGGATAGCCAATTACAAGTAATTGGAAAAGCAAAAGAAATTCTCAAAAAGTGTAATTGAGAACTTCATTTATTTATTCGTAGTTTACAACATATATATATATATTACTAATTGCATTGAGGCAGAGGTTTAGTGCAAGGCTTTTCCAAGTGTGGGGGCTTTGAAGGGAAGCAATTTTTGCCACTGCATTCAATTGGCTTGCCTTTTGGTTTGGGAACTGGTAAGGAAACACTGCCTTTTCCTACAAAATTCACATGCATATGCATTAGTAATTAACACTAAATTAACTATGCAATATTATTATCATAATCACAAAATTCTCATTCAAAGTGTTATTTTATATGAAAGATTATACCAGTCATAAATTAAAATAAATTATGCATTAATATAAATACAATATATATTATTTTCATATACACTGAATGCATTCAATAATTTCGAATTGTTGTGATGAATAAAAGAAAATATGAAATTAATTAAGCACACACCATTCTCATTTAGTTCTCTTGCTATGATGAGAGAATAAGGAGAGAAGAAAGCAGTTGACAAGAGAATGCATATTATGATAAAGGCCTTCATGTTATGCAGTGTAATTTTCTGAGTTTATTTGCCCATTGCTTACTACTATAATGCTCCTATTTATAGCAATAAAAACATGGCTTATTTTACATTTTCTTTGATATAGACAGAATTTTTTTTTATATAGTTTAAAAGAACCCAAAGTTGAATTGAAAAATTTTAGGAATTTGTTGTAACAACAAATAAATAAATAAAGCACATTATCTTTATCTTAAAGTAACAGGCCAAATGGCTGACTTCTTGATGATTCCATTACTAGAAAGTCTTGAGTAATTACTAATTGTATGTGCTTTATGATCTGTATTAGACTTGATATAGTGATTTCAGTATCATTGTCTGAAAAATTTAGTAGAAAATAATTCCAATAATTTTATTAGTCATCAAACTGCATTGACTGAATTGGATAATGCTCCTACTATAAACAGGATTAGCATTTGCTTTTATCAGGAAAATAATATATATATACTTTTTTAAGAACTCAGATTTTGCAAGTATCACTTCAAATGAATTCTTTTTTTTTTTAATTTTCATATTTATAGAATTCAATTTTTTTAATATAAAAAAATTTAAAATAATTAGAAACTATGTCATTTTATAAAAACTTAATTTAATTAAAATTTAATGTATCATTAAATTATACAAATATATATTATAATCTCTCAGGAGTTATTATTAACTATTATTAAATAAATATAATCGACAAATTATATAAATATATATCATAATCTCTTAAGAGTTCAATATTATTAAATAAATATAAGTAATTAAAAATAAAATAAATTGAATTCATTATCTATGACTATATATTTATATATATATATATATATATAGCGTTGGAAATAATTCTTGTACCAGAATTCAATTCAATTCTATTAAAAGAATTAAATTCTTGTATAAGAATTTATTTTAACTCTATTGAAAAAATTAAAAATAAATTAAATTGATTTTTTTTAAATAAATTTTTTCAAACAGAGACTATAGAATATAAACACGAGATGACTCGACATGGAAAATTAATTAGCAAATGATAAGTGTTTGAATTGTTTAATATTATAAAATTATCTCTACTTTTTTTTTTATCATCCTATTATACCGAAAGTTAATATTTTGAATAATCGTTTGATAAAACAAGTAAATCACTGATTAAATATATTTTCTTGTTTAAGACATTAAGAGACCATTTTAATGAGAATTGATATTTGTTAAACTTTAACTACTAGAACGGTGTTTCAAAATCTACCACTAATCACAACCGCTAAACCAAACAAACCATAAATAACAAAACTAAATAAAATTTTAATAATAGATTTTTCATATTTAAGAAACAAAAATAAAAATCCATCATATCAAACAGGCTCCCTAGTGACTTGCAATTTGATTCACTTCAAGTGGTAACTCATTATTCACTATCATGCATTATATTAAAATGGTTGGTTCTATAAATTCTCAAGCAATGCAAACAGAGTTCCTATAAAGAATGGCATAAATGCTCAATGGCCATGAATATCAAAAGGTACAAGAATAGGATACAGATTAAGGAGCTAGATTAAGAAAGAATAAAACAACTATTGGTGTTAAATCATCCAAAAGGTCCAGACCTAAAATGGGCTGACATGACTTGCCAACCTTAACAATAACTCAGGAACAAGGCGCCTTCTTGGAGGTGCATTCTTAGCAAGAGCTTCCTTATAGCTGGCATGTATTACTGCAACCAGATGGTCAAACAGGTCATCTTTACCACCCCTTAGAGGATCCTGCATGAACAACTTAAAAAGTTAGGGATCTACGGTTGAATTTTCGCATGCTATAGAAAAGAGTGCGATGTTCAATTTCAAATTGGTGATGAGAACTTCAAGGGATTATCCACATCAGTACGCACTTGTAGAAACAAGTCTGTATGAGTTTTTCCCTCGAATAGAATTAGGTCAGCCCTAGCTCCTAACTTGTGGAGAGCATCTACAAAAGCTTTACTGCAAAAAAAAAAAAAAAAAAAATGTTAATATCTGAAAAAAATGCAAAAGTAAGTTTTAGAGAACTGACGTTGATAACAAGGTGGCTTAGTGAGCATGTAAGTTTTCATTTATATAATGCAGTAATATAAGTCAGCTTGACTTTGGAATTGAACAGATATTCGACAAGGGCACAACTTATGACTGATATATATTATATCAAAATACTCCAACCATAGACCTTTCACACATCATCATTTTTAGAATATAAATATGTATTCATGCTGAAAACAAGGGTGTCCAAATCTGACCTGGCAGCTGATGGTATCGAATAATCTGCGGTTCCATGAAAAAGAGTAATAGGAGGCAGGAGTGAAACAGCATGTCTGATACTTGGGTCCTGTATTCTAACTTCAGGAGAAAATTGTTGCAAGGATTCTTCACCTTCCATTATGCTGTAAAAATATGCACACAAAAATTATATACGAGGCAACAAATGGTATGGAAATGAAATACATAATGTAAGATAAGTTTTATTTGTACCTCAAGAAAAGGGAGCGATAGAGGCCTCGATTATTGAAGTGATCAACTAACTTGAATAAATTGTATCTGTGCACAGAGTTTCAGAGGGAATTACATGGATTATGGAGCACATTCAAATTGTCAATTGGTAGATCAAGGAACATTTACAAAAACAAATCAATGTCAACTGCCAGCACCCTCCCGCAAAATTAAATCTTCAAACTATTGATTGCATAATTTTCTTCTTTCCAGATATAGGAAAAGTAGACATCTAGAAAAGTAGAAATCCCCTCTGAACCTTGTTAATAGACTACTAGCAAGAATATGGTCTGTCACATTTGGAACACAAAACACGAGGTCATGTTGATGTGCCATTATGTAAAATAAGACTATAAGTCAGAGAAAAGTAAAGGTAATGGAGGGGGGTAAAAGAAACAAAACCATGACAATAGAAATGAATTAATTCAGATGCCCTTCATCATTGATGTGCCATTACCATTTGAATGAACCTGCTTCAAAACTATTTGAACAGGTAGATTAGATTCAGTAAACACATTTGCTTATCAAAAGGAGGAAAGATGCTTATTGCTTTACTATGTCCAAGTCATGGAAATATTTATGCAGCAAAAGAAATGACAATTTCTGCAGTGACGGTGCTGAGGAGATATTAATTACCAATTGTACAATTTGGAATATCAAAAACAGGCTTTCCTATGTTTTTCTAGAAAGAGAGAGAGATGAAAATTTACCCTCCAGATAAACCAAAATAAGATTTTATCTGGGAAACACTCCAGGAAATATTCTCTTCTTCCTTAGCTTCTCTGATTGCTTGCTCCACAATAGCACAAGCAGCAATATGCGCACCAGCTGATTGTCCCATAAGGTAAATCCTGCACAATAAGCACGAGGGAACCAATAACATAGTTTTAAGACATATGGAACATGGAGAAAAACAAAGAATTTTTTTTTATACCTGTGAGGGTCACCTCCATAATCTGAGATGTTGTTGCAGATAAATGAGATCCCCTGGCAAGCATCTGTTACCATATCACTAATGGTTCCTTGGGGAAAATTTCTGCATCAACATGTTAATCAAACATGATTTATTAAGGTGGAGATAGACATCAAAGTAGTACTGCTGAGTTCCTGAAGAGCTGGGAGAAGCTGACTTCCAGACTGACAGACATTACCCAAATGTTAAGATCTTAGATAATCCTTGATCATCATAAACATGGAAGAAGCTAACTTCAGTCATGGAAATTCCGTATTCAGATTGGCTGAATAACTGGGAGATCATCATGTAGTAAACTGACAAATTAAACTACAGCCAATTATGGACATTGTCTTTTATAGATCTTGATCTTGGTCTGCCACTAGAAAGTACAAGCATCAAAGAGTTTAGTCTTCAGCAGCTCAAATGTTGCTCTTAGGACGCCAGATATACAAGGGATGGGTATCATGTTTATGGCTTTTTCATTTAGAATCTAGACATGTTTTATTGTCTCACAATATTTAATTTGCATGCAAATGTGACCTGTGTATTCATCAGATGTGGTAACCAAAAATCAAAAGCATCTTGACCCTTCCAGCCATTGTTCTTTAGGAGGTAAAGAAGGGGGGAAAGGAGTAAACTGGAAAAAAAAAAAAAAAAAAAGAACGGTGGAGTATTCAAGTTGGAGGCTATCAGTATTAAATTTCTCCCTTGAAATACTCTTTTTTATCCCACACAATAGCATAGCTAGGTAAAATGAGAACCATGGACTGCAACATAGTAATGCTTAAACTGAAACCACATACCGGTAATCAATGCATGCGACTATGATATCTCTTTCTGCCAACTGTTTCCCTAGAAGAGAACCCCATGCTTTATACCTGAATCACCATGAAGCTACAGAAACTTAATGTCAAAGAGAAAAAATATACGACTTCATATCAAGCAATGAAATACATGCCATTATCTACAGTATCTCATTCAATTTATTTAAGGTCAAAAGGTGAGAGAAAAAATGATCATTACTATGAACACTTGTTTTAACAAAGTCCAATGAACCAACTCCTTTAAAACCTTTGTCAAGCTCCAAATGGATTTCCAACTCCGTATCTATGACATCGTGTATTAGGTATAGTTTCCATAAGAATATCCAGATTCTTAAGTTGTGTTTAATATTCTGGAATAACTCCTAATTGAAACATAATTTTCAGTTGAATTTGGTAACAGCAGAGGTGATGATAGAACTCCCACATTAATTTTGTGAACACATACCAAACGCAAATTGGACATCAAAACCAAGTCACTAAAACAAGTAGAATTATTTAGCAACAGTAGTAGAATTATGTCTTCCAATATCATCATGATAGAAGCCATATAGACATATCATATCCTTGAGCTCAGGAGGATCTTCTGAATCAATCAGGCAGCAATACTCCTCCATATGTTGACTGGCAAGTTTTTAGCATGAAGCATTTACAGCCAGTGTCCTGAGTAGCTTGTTAATTATATGAAGTAAACCACATAGAATATGCAAAGGAATCAAATAATTTCTTCCACAGAAAAGTCATGTTTACCGTGAAGGAAACTCGAGCAGCTTTCAAATTACTTACCCAATAATCCAGGCACCACCAGTAACAAATGCAACAACTGGCTTGGGACAATCTATATTTTCTGGTAAATATAGATCCAACCTGTAAAAATCATCATTGCACCAGTAAAATATAACTTCTAGTCTCAAACATTGAAAGCAAGCAAGTACATAGATTATGGAAAATGAGATATGCACAAGGACCTATATCACATATTCACATACCTGTTTCTGGGCTTATCTCCATAAATGATACTACGGCGCACCTGGCTTGAGAAGAAATAGTAGTATGCAACTGCAAAGATAAGAAAGTTACTTTTCAGAAATCTAAGATTTGACTAATAAATCTAAGAATAAGAACTTCTCAACTACATATTGAGCAACAATGTTTTGCATCTTTGCCTTCCCATATGCATGATATCCCATAGTTGGTTAAAATATAGCGTTATCTACGAACAAATCTGAAGGATACAAGTAGAAAGGAGGCAAAGACACTATAATAGTTGATCTAGACTAGTGTGAGCAAAAGCAGGAGTGGAAGGGATGAAATATGGCTAATGCAAACACTGGACATATTCAAAATTTGCCAATTTAAGAATAGGTTTCTAGGAATCAGCATTTGTTCAAAATTTGCCACTTTGAAACTAAAGCCACCAAAGTAGCAGGACAGCAAGAAAATTTCCTCATTTTTTCAGGAGCCCACAGCCACGTGCATGATCTATAAGTTTAAAACCAATGTCATCTTCAAAATCAAGAAATTGTAGGAACAGATCAAAAAGGCATCCATGAATGAAAATCTTCATAATCCATGAACGATGTCTTCATGTGTTAATATAAAAGTATGACCAAGAATCTCATCATCCAATCCAAGGGAAGAAAGGAAGAGGACAAGAATAAATATCCAGCATGAAACTAATTTATTTGCAACAGAATGGAAACAATGGAACAAGAATTTGTCATCTGATCCAGCAAATTTGATATTTATGATATATTAGAAGATATGCAAATGGGAGTAGAATAGTTTTGAGGCAACTCAAGCTCTTCATGATAAATTTCTTCAGTGGTGATTAAGAACATACAATTTGGTCCTTGTAATTCTGCTAGACATACGGGAGAAAAGGGTGGCTTAAAGGATTTGGAAATTTATTCTTCAGCTTTTAATATCAACATGGTTTTTTACTAGGATGAATTGGTCTACTTTGAAGGCCTTTGACAAAAGGAGTGTTCATATATACTGAAAATCAAACATTGACTGGTAAACATGTTGTCAAGGTATGATCCTTATGCAATGAAAACAATAAATGAGATGGAACCAACTCCATATGCTAAACAAAGTTATAATTATGTATTAATGACAAGCAGCTCATGATAATGAATTTAGGCAACTCAACACAACACAAAACACACCTTGAAGAAAGCCAGGCATAAGTAAAAGACCATAGAATGCAAGGGCAGCTAGTCTTGTGATCCACCGGTAGCCTACCCTGAATGAAAATAAATGATTAAAAGATGACATTTATCAAATAATTATACTCATCTCAGTGAAATTACATTCAAGGGATGCAACATATAGCAAAAACAATAGAAGAACCGTACAAGCATTGATTTTCATTTCTCTACAAATTAAAGAAAGAAAAAGCAGCTTATGCCTTCTTTTTAAACATTTCCTATATTTCCTCAGGAAACAGACTCCAGATTTACTAAAATACTCCGAACTCTGTTTTCTCTTTCTTTTCGTTACTCTATAAGATTTACTTGTTTATCTCTATACATTCATTGATATACATCCAACATTAAATGATACCCGAGATATCGGAGAAGTGTGAAGGCGAGGCGAGTGATCAAGTAAGTTTCGCAGGCGGCATGTCCGATATCTCGGCCTAAAGAATGCTGTCTCCGAGGCTTATCCGGTTTCCCGCCAACAGAGGCTCGGCAGCGCGGTTGGCGTTTCCTAGTGCTAGCACCACCATTTTTGTTACTCAAATCCCTGGAAATCAACGGAGCATCAGTCGTCTTATTCTCACAATCATCATATGATGATTTTGACGAAGGAAATGAACAATCGAGATCTGGTAATGAATCAGTCGCCGGCAGTGATGATGTCATCTTCCGCCGGCGAATGGATTTGAATATGAGAGTAGCTTTTTTTTTTTTTTCGGTTTCTTATGGAATGGGTATCTTTTGTTTCTTTGCTTTTCGTTCCTGTTTTGGTTTTGGATTTTGACTTCTGAATAATTTGAATTTGCAACTGGAGCTTGTAGTAGGTGTAGAGCGCGTCCCGTCCCCCCTCCTTGTTTCTTATATACGTATGTTGCATAGCATAGTGTTTTATTACCGTACTAACGGTTTTGAGATTAGTGTAATTAATTAATTTTAGGCAACCAAATATAATGTTCACTATTAATTGATAAAAATCGAATTCAATCAATATAAATTGATTCAATTTTATTCAAACAATATAATTTGATTCAATTAAATAAAATGATTATAAATTTAGATATTATTAATTTTAAAAGGTTATTAAATTTTTTTTTATTTTCTATAATCAATATGAAATAATTATCATTATAAAAATAATGAGTTTCATATTATTTAATATATAATATTAAAAATAAAAAATAAAAATATTCATTACATGAGTAGTTAAATTATGAGTGCATCTTCTCATATCAATGACTATTAGATTTACAATTTTGAAATAACTTCATTATTATTAAGTTTTAATTATTAGTTATTGTTAATATATTTTATATAAAATTGAATGCTTCACACGTGGAATTTTCTACAGTGGATTATTTTGGACTACCGAAGAAGGCTGACCGGTCACGTTTGGGCATGTGGATTCTGTAGTAAATGGTGGGGGGAAGAAGATGGAGAATGACGTGGAATTGCCGCTCACGATTCCCCTTATAATTAACGTATTAGAATTCTCCCGAGTTATATCGTACAACGGAACATGTGTTTTCCTTCTTTATATTTGCTTTTTTAAATTAATAACAAAAAATATTATAATTAAAAATAATTTCTTATTTTCAATATTTGATCTTCTAATTAATTATTCATAGTCAATAATTAATTATAATTTTTAAATTAAAACTTTTAATTTAACTATTAACTTTTTTATTTTTAACTGTTACATATAAAATTTTTAATTTAAAATTTTTAATATTATATTATATTTATTTAAATAAAAAAATTAAATTATTTTTTAAAAATAATATTTAATATTTATTTTTAATAATCATAACAACAACTAAATAACAATAATTTTATTAAATTAATAATTACCAACTATTCATTAATAATTTATAATAATAAATAACTAACAATAATTAGTAACCGTCAAATTAAATTCATCTTAAATATATCCTAAACATATAAATATTTTTTTCTTATTGAAAAACTATCACATATAGTATTGATTTATCTCAAAGTAAGGCAAAATCTATTATATTTATAATTAATTAATGATGATCAACAATATAGATAGCAAATCCACACGTCATCTACAAAAGGTATTGGGTTACCTTACCGATCATCATGTGTGCGATAATGGAATGCACGAGTTTAGTAAATAAAAAGAAGTTTTGCATGAATGTGCATGTGTCATTGATTTGACATACACGAATTATGGCAAGACACTAATCATGTTTATCTGCTAGAAAACTTATTCTCTTTGGTTATGTATACTTTTTCATTTTTAGGGTAATTAAAAATACTAAATTTTAGTTATATTTTTGAAATGATAAAAAAAAAACTTTTAAATGAATATTTAAAGTATTAATTTTTTTTTTATTAAGAGATCACTTATTATAAGTTTTGATTAAAATCTAATATAAATTGTCACGTTATTATTTCCTGTTAATTAAAGATGTCACATAAAAATTATGTTAATTAAATTTTATTAATCATATTAAAAAAAAATTAAAATTTAATAATGACATTAAAAAATATTAAAATTTAAGTATTTTTTTTTCAATTACCCGTCATTTTTATTAATAGCATGTTTATCTTGTATGCTTAGGTTACTTATGGGGCCGGTGATTAGATTAGATGATGGTCGAATTGGTCAAGACATAGACTATAGTTAGTTAAATAAATTTAAAATAATAAGTTCGATTTTTTAAAAAATTAGATATTTTTAAATTTATACTCAATTTTTAAACAGTTCTATCAGTTACTATTGCTTCTAGTTTATTAAAACCATAATAATAAATAAAATTATTATGATTTACTAATTTTGAGTAACATTCAAAATGCAACGTGTTAAAAGATATTTCTTTAATCCAACAACAAATTAATTAAATAATTAATAATTTATAAATATTCTTAAAATATTGGCATAGCAAAAAAGTTGACTTATTCTAGTCTATGGATACAAGTCTACCATCCCTTCTCCTTTCTTTACAAGCATAAGAAAAAAATCTTTATTAATAATGTGCGAAAGTCCAGCAATTTTTCGACGTGAGACACAATTATTTGATATTTAAAAGACAATATTAATTAAATTAGTAAACACACAATTACTTGTGTTATATATACTCATATGAAGAGGATTGTTGACCATACATTTGATGAAATAATTATTAAATAACATAACCCATGTTTTTGTCCAAAATATAACAATGTTAGTTAAGATGCAACACTTGTGATATATTATATAGATCAATTAGTTTAGGCTATTATACACATTAACACAAACACGTTTAATTAATTATTTAAATCAGTGAATCTATTTTTTTTTTTATTTTGGTTTTTTGGTTTCGTATGATTGTGTTTTATGTTTGACATGATCCCAATTCCCTACACTACATAGCCTCCATTTTTCTATTTTTCTTTATGATAATGACAATGGATACTTTCAGCAATTTATATTCCATTGGTGATGAGTATAAAAATTGCAGTCAATAGGACGAACCCCTTCTTATCCATCTATCTCCAACTAACAAAGATCAATTATTTAAGAAACACTATTACTTAGAAGACGAAAGAACTTATTGATAAAAAATTCAATACATGCCCAGTCAGAAGCAGAAAAAGGCAACTTTCCAACTATTAGATCAACAGTCAAGGTTTATTAATCCAGAATCAAAATGGCAGCAGCATGGCCATACATATGGAGTCAGTGCTTTTACTTCCAAATGTTAATGGTAAAAACATAATAAATTCCAGGTTGAAGAATTCTTTTTCGCCCACAGTTCTCAACCTTGAATGTCTACCTCAACCACCATCTTTGAGCAGCAGAAATTGGAGTGTTCAAGAATGGGCAATATTGATGGATAAGTGGATTGACAATCCTCCCAATCTTCACCCAAACACTTTGATGGTAACCGGCAGTGACAGGTGCATGATACATGAGTTTCAAGAGCTGCCAGAAAGAATTCCGAAAGGCCAATAAAAAAGCTTTTAGTTAGATCATGCTCTTTAATATTTGAGGAGTGGCTTCACAAAAGTAGAAAACTCAGCTTTGAGCACACCTCATCTGAGTCAAACGAGAATTAAAGGACCTCCTATTGTGCATGATGTGCAAATACACCAGTTTTACTGGAGTTATTCTTAAACATCATAATGGACATGTAAAAGCAAAACTAAAAATCATAACACTACACAATATCCTTTGCATCAAAGTGTCCTCCCTTCCCATCAAGCATGTGTATCAATGTGCGCCTAATACATGCCACCATGTGTTGGCTAAAGGGTTTATTCACTGATAAGGAGACACAAAGGTGTCCTACTGCACAAGACTTCCCATATTACGATTATAGGAAGGTTAGATGCACACAGCCTTTTCCTTACATAATAAAGAAGACTATTTCCATAACTTGAATCCATGACCTCTAGGTCACAACGGAGCTACTCTCAAAAAACTACCCTAAGAACAGAAAGATAAGAAAAAAGAAAAAGAAAAGAAAAAAGGGGGTGGGGGGGGTGGGTGGAAGAGGACAAACATGAAATTGGCTACAACAGAAATGTATTTTACCTGCCAGTACATGAATGTTTGTATTATGTTGCGCTGCCACCTGCACAGATACATGAAAATTTAGAAGTGTTCCAAGGTTAAAAATTTCCAATAAGGAAAAAGAAAGAAACAGGGAGAATAGGATTAGGCTAACTGACGAGAACAAAGAAATTATTAACAGGAAGCCAAGTCCAATTTCTGCATGTGAGGAAAGAATGTTGAGGGTAGTTGTGTTTGACTCCACCCACACACAAGGGTCTTCAAGGTACTTCCTGTTCAGCAGATTGGGAAATTTTTAAAGAAAAATAAAGAAGAATAACTCGCACACAAATATAAGCAATAAAAGTACTAATAATAGTAGCTTAAGCTGCAGTAGTAGTAGTCACAAAAAACATAAACTGCATTAAAAAAGGAAGCTACCATACAGAGGAATGGTGTTTGTTTGGACTCCAGCAATTCAGATTAACATTTGCCAATCTTATAAAGAAAGATAAGTGTTTTGGTAAATGGTGTTGCACATGTAAACAGGCGAGGAATCAACCTATATCATCTCATGCTAAGTCATTTGGGAGATTCTTTCTAGTTGGTGTTCTGTTCATCCCCTTTTTTGTTATTTTCTTCATTCCAATTGCACAGAAACATTCATCTTTTTCATTGTCTACTCGAGGTTTTTAAGAGTCCCACTTTCTTAAGTCTTGAAGACAATTTCTAGCCGGCACTGTAGCTTTAATAGGAGAGAAAACCAGACAATTTGGAAAATTCATGTTTAATATGGTGCTTGTAATCGGAAACTAATAGAAGGATAATTGATGGTAGGGCATTTGCTAGACTTTCTTCTGTTTTACCTCGTAAAATCTAGATTCTGCTTTTCAGTGTTCTTTTACTTCGCCTAAGTACTTGGGCATGCCAACTGGTTCTCTTAATGAATTAGCTTCTTATCATTAAAATAAAAAGGCATAGCACATTGACATAGAAATGCATTGAATGTTGGCAGTTCGATAAGATGCAAAAGGAATATAGCTACTGGATTATTGTTGCTAGCATCCCAGGAAATGAGAATACCAAGACAAACAAACCAAAGGCCATGTTTAGTCAGAGGCAGGCTGAAAGTCAAAAGAACTGGAAGAATTGACCAAGCTGAAATGGCATAAACACAAACACTATCAAACAACAATGTACAGGCTTAACAACTAACAGAAGTTCTGAATAATAGCCATTCAAATCTCAGCAAACATTTGCATGTGCTTCTGCCTAATATGGAGGAGGGAGTTCATTGGTGCCTGAAGAACTAATATGAAGAGTGTAAAACACCTGCATCTGCAAAACTATCCTAAGAAAAGGAAGGCCAAATTTCAACAAATAAACCAGGCTTCTATTGGGGTTTGAGTGTTACCTAAGGTTAAACAAAAGAGTGGTCTTTTCCGAAAAAACCCTATTAACAGTAATTAGATATAAGTAATTGCACTCCCTACAGTTCAAAAGTTGAAAGCCAAACTAGTTTCATATTTCATAAGAAGGTACAAGTCAAATAACTGGGACATCCCCCACCCAACACAAAAAAAATAAAAAATAAACATTAGTTTTAGTATGAGAATTGGTCCAACATTATTTTATCCCAAATTATAACAGAATTCTTATCATGAAAAAAGATGTCAATGTCACAAAAGTACTGACTATTTCAGAATAACCAATGAAATCAAGTTAATATTATCAAAACCACTTACATGTTAGAAGAAAAAAATCCATTCGCATGGGCATACTAACTCCCAAACAGTACATGGAAAGAAATTAATAATTCAAAGCATGTTCTGAATTAGGATACAGTCACACAGATCAACTTTTGGAACATGAAATTCAATGTTTGTCTTTTTTGCCAAATCAATAGTAGCAATTTTTGTAGTTAAACTAAACAAGCAAACACAACAGAGTTATGGCATGATACTACACAGTATCATGGATCCATCCAAAGAACATTTTCATGAACATCACTCAGTAACATGGTCTAAAATATAGGCTGTTATGTAGCATATTGACACAATGGTTAATCACCATGAACATGACATGACCGATACAGGGAATTTTCTAAACAAATTCACAGTGGAGCCAACTGAGACTGTTACACTTTGGCTGCAACACACTGGCATGCCTTCACCATGACCGTGTTTGTGTCTGTGACCATGTTTTAAACCTTGCCAAGTAATACCAATTGGCCATTGCACATATTTACACAAGATAGATGGCGAGAACCTTTGGTAAAGGAAATAAAATTGATATGAAAAGGTCAAAAATCATAAAACATCTACATGTGATAGTGGGGATTTCAGTCGCAATTGCAAATTAAATTAAATTACAAAATTTCATGTTAAATTGCTAATCAAATGATGGTAAACTAAGCAACTAACAGCTGATTTATTTAAGTAAAAACAGATATTTCTTGTACCTGTATAAGGTGGAACGACTGAAATTGCGCCTTAAGAACTTTGCGACATGATCCAGAGATCGGCATAAAATGGGAATTAAAGCGACTGCAGAAAAAAGGCAGACTCGTTAATCCACAATACTCAATTACCGATTGTAATCAGGCCCAAATTATATCCAATCGCATTTTGTACAGACAAATCAAAGTTCTGGAACATATTAATGCTCACATTTGAGGCAAATATGTGAAGTGACAAATGTAAGACAGTAGATGAAGTAAATAAAATCTTTGGTTGAAATTATTGACCGAAAGTAAGCTTGCACAGCCTGCAGATTCAAAGCCCGTGGTCTCTATAGAAAATATAAAGATAGTTAGAGAAAGAAGAATACCAGAACACTGATGAAAAGAATTAAAAAAAAATAGGAAATTTAGATACCCCATATAGTGCGTATAAAGAATACAGAGATGAACATGCAGTGCCCATAAATGACAATCGATATGCCCTATTTGAAAGATTTCGGGGTACAAGAGGAAAAATTGCAAGCACAGCCACAACAAAAATCTGCATCAGAAATGGAATATAAGCAAAATTAATAAAACATAAATGTAATGCACAAGTGATATAGAAGATAGAATAGAATTACAAGGAGCTGAGCACAAAATGTTTGTCTTCAAACAATCTTTACCGCTACTAAATAGAGAGTTACAAATGGGAAAAATGACAGTTTTGAAATTTCTACCAACTATACCTACTTCGTATCACTTCTGGATATTCTGTTCAGTGACGAATAGATGGGAACAAAAAAGAGTAAGGGTTGTTAAGAAGTTTCTTAATCATTTAGCTGAGAACACTATCCTATTCCAAAAACAGGCTTTCCACAACTATGGCAAGCCAATGAAATTTGAACTGCCATCAGACAAAAAAAATGTACTCTCAGCAGAAAGTCTAAGAGTCCAAATAATTACCAGTCTAGAACAAAATATATGGAATTCCAAATTCACATTTCATTGAAGCGACGCTGGAAATTGGAATTTCCGAGACATATACCTACTGGTGACTAAGTTTAGTCTAGGTTTATTAACCATCATTCAGTAACATCCAAAAGATTTAAATAACAAATTTCACAGGCATGTACATCTGAGGATACAAATGCAGGCATAAAAGGGAAAAACAGAAAAGATAAAATTGCTATACCCAAGCATTGACAGAAAATTGTATAGTTTGTCGATCCCAGCGGACAGAAGTAGTATTAGCATTTGGACCTGCAGTTGCTGATGTCCCGGCCGCTCTAGTAGTAGTTGATCCTACAGTATAAATTTTGGCTCCCTTAAATAAAGAAGGAAGTCTCTGACTAGTAAAGAGAAAATGAACTTGACTTTTCTAAATGTTGGTATTGGTGCAGCAATTCAAGTGATTATAAATAGCTCGAGCCAGTATTCCCAACCTGTGTTCCGTGGTCGAGTTTGGTCATTTGAAGTCCCTGATGATGCTGAGGACGATGATGATGGTTTTGTTGATTGCGATGATCCAGATGAAGTCATTGCCTCCACCACAAGATCAGGATCCTGCCAAAGAAACATGTGCAACAGTTATCAACTGTAGTGTATGCATAAGCACTACTATTATCTAGTACCTCTTAAATACTGCCTCCAAGATAAAATCAGCTTCCAGATTATGGAAGAAGCTTTATCAGATAAGAGTTGCTGAAAACACAAATGAAGAATACAAAAGGACAAAGTATAAACATATCAAACTTAGCCATATCTATCCAGCAACCAGTAAAGCATGACACTACAACTACTCCATTCTGTCATATCCATAAAGAACCCATTACTCGCAAAATGCCTCAATTCATGAAGCAATACTTAATCCAAGAAAAGGGTATGATCCTACCAAGAAATATCCAAAATACCATCTGCATTATATAGATAAAACTAAATATACACAGTATTCAAGACTTCAAATTAAAAATCCCAGATAATCCAAACCTAAGACAAGCCCCTGATAATTGCAATTAGCAAATACAAGTCTCTTCATAGATAATGAGTTCACATCCCAAATGTAATAGAAAATGAAATTATAAATGATTTAGAAAGCAATAACCAAGGTTATATACAAAGCTGAGGAACTAAACTAAACTAAAGCGAAAAACCCACAAAAACGAATTGGGATTCACAATCCCCAAGAAACAAGAGCGCGTATAGTTAAGCAAGCAACAAGGGTAACATAAAACCCCAAATCCCAAAATATTGAACCAGTGACAATAATTAAGAACATAAAAAAGAAAGAAGGTGTACGGACAATGTAGCGTTGATAGAACTTGTGCTTGAAGTGATCGACGACGTCGGAGCGAGAAGCCAAGTGAGGAGGGATGAGGATGTTAGACCAGTAATCAGCCCATCTGGGGTCGTTTTCATAATCATAAGCCGCCGCCGCAATCTTCTTTAACTTCTGTGGATCTTCTCTTTCTTCAACCATCTTTTTCTGTGTTCTTTCTTTGCTGCTGCTCTGTTTATCAATTGAATCCGATCTCCGTCTCTCTCTGAAATTCTCAACCTGCGGGCGTTTGTGGGGTTTTGAGGAGTCTACTTGGAAGATATTCTGTTTCTTCAACCCATTTGATGCTTGCCAATGGTTCCGGTTAAACGACGCTGTTTCTTTCAGAAGTAACTATTTCAATTTTTTTTTTCCTGTTAAAAATAAATAAATCTTTATCTTTTTCAACTAGTTTCTTAACATAATTATATAATGGTAGAATGACATAAAGAGAGTGAAAATAATTCAAATTTCATTAATAAAATTAATATTAAAAAAATCAATATTTTTGGTGAAAAGAAATATTTTTATTTTTATTTTATACACTTACATTAATGTATGAAAATATATTTAATTAATATAATTTTTTATGTATATTACTTATCTGGTGAAAAAATACATTATCAATTTTTATTTTCAGTGTTATTATGTGTAGTGCAGCCAAAATTTACCATGATAAACTAAAAATTCAGTAGTGATTAGGTGTTAATTGTGCCCTATAAATTTGTTTGGTGCACTAATTGCGTAAAGTAAATGAAAGTAAATTAAATAAAAAAATAAAATAAAATAATTTTTTTTTATATTGTGTATAAATATATGAATTTAAATTTCAAATTTTATATTTTTAAATTTATGATTTAAATTTTTATTATATAAATAAATCATTATATTATTTAGATCTTCTATTTATATAGAAAGTTAATGTAAATATATTTATAAAATATTTATTTTTTAATCTCATTAAAAGATAAGTAATGAAAAAAATATATTATTATAAACTGTATTAAAAATATTTTGAAATACTTTGATTTCTCTCCATTTAAAAAAAAAATAGAGTGAAATTTTTTTGTTCCAAAAGATTCAACGAGAAAATCATATATTCTCTTATTTCTTATATTATCTTTTTCTTATTAGTAATCAAATGAAAAAAAAAAAAAATTTAATTTTTTTTTTTTTAATTTATCTGAAAACAAACATAGTCTAATGCTTTGTTAAAGCTTATAATTACCCTAAATTCTAATAGAAAGCTCCATACATTTGTTATATTAAGTTGTTAAATAGTGATTAATTTTCAAGTTGGGATATAAGAAAATATTTTCTTTTTATTTAATTATCTAATTATAGTGTTTGTTTTTTTTTTTTTAATTCCTTTGTTCATTCTCCTGTCGGCATCTCCAAAAATTAAAGGGTCCCAACATGAAACTTCCTAACAAGAAATTTGAACCTTTATTTAACTGGGATATTTCTTTGGGGCCTCTAATTTCAATTTTTATGTTTTTCAGCCTTTAAAGAGGATATGAATTAGATGTCCAAATTAAATATGTATTATCACTAAATTAAACCTACTAGTGCCAATTTTTATACTTACAATCCAACTAATGAGGTGATCTATTATGCTTTTGCAATTTTCAATTTCTTCATGTATGGAGCCAATAACGTTTTATCGGTATATCTTAGCTGAGGGAAAATATAATAATGTAATTAGGAATATAATGCTAATGTTTTTGAAAAGCAAAAGCATATATATTTTTTTTAATAATAACATAATATTTAAATTTATTAGATTTGATTAATTTACGTTCGAATTTGAATATATTTACAAAAGAGTAAAATTATTTTAATATCTATTTTATTTATTTATAATATTTAAATTTAAAATTTTATTTAAAAATACTAGCTAAATTAGAGAAGATTAAAGTAGTTATCATCTCTAAATTTTCTAAATATATGTATATATTTTTATCATAGAAGATTGGAAAAGGTGCCGAGTGTATGACAAAATTATCTTTGAAGGTTAAATAATAAATAATATAAAGAGTACACAAAACACCATATTTGTCTTAAGAATAAGTTTAAACTATTGTACAATATAACCTGCTCTTATAAAATACGAGTGTGGTGGATGTGACCTATAGAAAGAGAGAGAGAATGCAGTGGAAATTTCTAGGTTAATTCCTTTGATAGGGAAAGGGAAATGAATGAAGTATTTGTATAATAAAAAAAACATGTCCTTATCGATTTTATACCTTTGATTTATTTGAAAATATTAAATCTTATCTTTCATCTTTTTATCATCAAGAAAAAAAAAAAGGATAAATGAATATTTTCAGTTAATAATTTTTTAAATACTAAACAAGAATAGACTGCACTAAAGTTTACTAGAAACATTTTCAATACTTAGATTGATCCAATTAAATTTAGAAAAAAAAAAGTTTAATTAGTACAATCACCTATTTTAAAAAAATTTACCAAGTAATTGAAGATTTAAATTTGAGTTTTATACCATGCCAAGCATGAGGTTTTGACATCAAGTATAAAACGGTAACAATTAATGTATTTCTCGACTCGATAATAAATTTATATTTAAATTTTTTAACTTTTTAATACTAAAACCATCAATTATATGTTATATATATATTGATGCCTCTCACTTGAAGATAATATTGACATGCAAACTATACATCTCATATCATGTATGGTGGGATTTCTTTTATGGGAGAGATATTCCGCCTAAATAATAATTTTTTCATTATCTCATATATCAAAATTAATAAATAAAAAAATATTTAATTAATATAACTCGTATATTTATTTTTCAGTAAAAAAATATTAATTTTTTTCTTTATATATTTTTATTACATTGAACGGATATATACATTTAAAGTAAGTATGACTTAATTATTTGTTATTATATTTTTTTTTTAAATTATTATTTTTATTATTATTATTATCTACCACATATGCTTTTAATGGTTATGCATGGTCTTGTGGAATTAGCTAGGGGGAAGAAATTAATCCATGGGAAATTGGAAATTGTTGCAAGATCTTACATCATTTGGAAAGAAAAACATGGGTCTTTCTTCTACTAATTAACAATGTAAAATGTACTATCATTTCATTGTTTGCAAGATTTGGCTTGAGAGGCTTGAAATAACAATTTAGCTAGCTTTGAATTGTTAAGATTGTTGTGGAATATTTCTTCTGTTTCTTCATCTGGTAAGACTAAAGTTCCAGACCACAATCCATGCTTCTTCAATTCATTTTCAAGTTGAATGGCCTCATCCAATCTTTGTATCACCTTGTTGAAGCAAAGGTATCGTCCATAAGCTCCATCATCCATGGCTTCATAGACACAAACATGTGCCTTTGCTACCTTTCTCACATCTCCGGTTGCTAGAATGCCTCGTTGTAGCATGGTCGAGCCACCTATACACCATCAACAACATAGGTCAAATATAGTTAATGTAAGATGTGAGAGGTTTAAACTTTTGATAGTGCCATGTTTATCTTATACAGCATGCAGAGATGAAATTAGAAAAAAGAAAAATTATATGGCCAAATTCTAGTGCTGCATTTTGTACCTATAACTGAAACAAATTATCCTTTTTCCATATTTGGTTTACTTTGAGACAGGAAGCGTATCTATTCAAAACATATAAAAATAATTTGATGAAGAAGATAAATAATATTTCAATGGCATTATTATTATATTAATCAACTTTTAGGGCAATTTTATTTCTATAATTTTATTATGTCTCACCTTTAAACTCTATTTTATCCTTTTTTTATATTTCTTTTTCTTTTGGACGGGGAAAATTAGATTTATTTTCTTTCAAATTTTATTATAATTAGGGTTTCAATTAATTTCATTGTCTCTTTTTCCTTTTGTTTTTAATAATAATAACATTTATTTTTTTTAATTTAATTTAATTTTTTCCTTTTTTTCAGAAATTATATTACAATTTTATCTATTTGGTGAAACTCCAGCTCTCGATTTTATTAATGTTCACAAGACACCTAATTCTCTCTTAGATTCTCTCTATTACAACCCATATTTGTAAATTTTACAGCTTTATTATCCAAATATGTAAAATCTTTTGCTTTTTTTTAGATGTTGATAACATTGTTTTCATGTTAAAAGATACAATTTTTTAGAAATAAAAAAAAAAAAAAAAAAAAAAAAATTCAATTTTTCTAAGAATTTTTTTTTAGTTATTCCTATTTTGGGTAAATAGCATATTTAGGATTATTATTCCTATACTGTGTAAATAGCATATTTACTATATTTAGTGCAATGTCAGTAATTTATATTTTGAGTAGAACTTTTATTATTTAATATAGAGAAAATATTTAACATTCCTCTTACTTTTAAAGAGAGGAGAAAACAGAGAGTTAGAGAGAGAATGGCAGGAGGTGGAGGAGGAGTAGCACCGCCGCCAAAACAGAAAGAGTTGCAGCCACATCCATTGAAGGATCAACTGCCTAACAATGCTTACTGCATTGCTAGGTGGGAGCTGATTGGAGATTTTTGCTTACTGCATTGCTCTGTTTTCTTTTTTATTTTTTCCTTTTCGTTAAATTTTTTGGCTTTTTGAAGATTTTCTTTTAATTTTTATTTTGAATTATAATTTTAATTATTTAAAAATATAATTTTTAAAATTTTATTATTTAAAAATATGAAATGAGTCTGTCATTCCACTCTATCAAATAAATTAATTTTATTAACGTTAATTTGACGGAAAGGTCTCCATTAAACTCAAATTGAAAGTTGAGGAAGCTGATTGGATTAAAAAAAAAAAATTCATAACCTAGATTGCCAAAATTGAGGACCAAAATTGGGTATTCCCCAATATTGATGTGGGTAACAAGGTGTAGACTAAATTTTATGGACTCAAACATTTGTGTGTAAAGGTGAGTTTGAAGAAAAACTTGCACTAAATATAGTAGAAATACTACACTATGTTTACCTTTAAGATATGGTATAGAGGTGTTTTTATGTGCACAAGGGAACGAAGGAGCCATAAGAAGGCCAGGACACAGAGTAACTAGCTTCACTTTCAATTCCTTTGACTTCCTCCAAGCAGCCTTCTCTGCTCTCGTCTTACCCAAGGCAAGCCAAAGCTGTTTTTACAAGTCATCAAGATTAGGAATTTAGGAGAATTTTTTTTAATTCCATATTCTTGTTTTACGAGCATATTACAGTGATTGAATATCCGTCTCTACCTTGTTTTCTCTGCAGAATACTTCGCTGCTCCAACAACGCTCATCAACAGCACCATCTAGCTTGTCAGCTATCCAGATTGATGCAAGAAGAGAAGAAGTGAAAATACACCTCCTCACATTTGCTGCTCTGCTGCAGGCTTCAATAACATTCTTTGCAGCCTCGGTCTCAAGAAATGCCATTTGTTCCTGCATATTGCATTTGAACAGCATATAATCATTAACAAAAAATCACTATTCCTGTAGTCGTCTTCAGATCTGAGAAGTCTCAAGTTTTAGTCTCAATCAGATCCAAATTCACAAAAAAAAAAAAAAAAAAAATCACTTTCTCTTGTACAATAGGAAGCCTATAGAGAAACTAAAATTCAGAACTTCATTTGAATGTGAAATGACTGTTTCTGCTAATAAGTTTTGGCTGAATAGTACTGATGTCGTCTCCAAATCTGTGAAATTGTAAGTTATAACTCCAATTGGAGCATAATTAATCTAAAAATAGGACACATTAGTTACAGTAAACTTACCGAATAACCAGAGACTCCATATGGATCAATGAATGATGATGTGTGAAAAATAGCATGACAACCTCTGAATGCATCACAAAGACTTTCCAAATCTTGCATCTTAGCTACCACAACACTCTCTAGTTTATTTATCTCTTCATCTTTCATTAGGTCCCTCATGTCTTCAAAATCCACTGTTAATGCGAAAACAAAAGTGGGTTTCAAATAAATATCAAAATAGGAACATATAAAAAAAATAAGAATAATTAATGAATTTCCTAGTGATAACAAAAGAATCCGCAAGAAACCGAGAAAAAAAAAAAGAATAAGAATCTGCATTATTTGGAATTGGAGTCGTTTTCTAGAGCTGTGAGTTGTTCAATTACCCAAGTTCTATCCTAATTAACCAAAACAAATATGCTTAATTTACTAATTACCTTGGTTTTGAATGGTGACTCTTACAAAGTAGCCATTAGCCACGAGCTCCTTAACGATGTGGGAACCCAAGAAAGAGTTCCCACTGGTCACACAAACCAGTTTATTATTCTCTCTTGCAATCAAACTGGAGCTAAAACCTCTACCAATACAATGGATTTGTTCTGTTTTGAGAGCTGGTGGTTGAATTAAATGTTTTGACAACATCACTTCTTCCATCTCTCTCTCTCTCTCTCTCTCTCTTTCTCTCTCTCTCTCATGTGCTGTATTTAAAACAAGAGTCAATCATGACCGTCTAGCTGATAGTGGTAGATGAAGAATATTAGATACGAAACTGCACGAGGGTGGTAAGTGTAGTTTCTGGAGGATATGGAGACACCATTACAGTTACTTGCATATCATTTTCTTTAAATTGATGTTGCACATGGTACCATCTAATAGGTCAAAATCCTAGACAGTGGGGCCTTCTAGTCTCATTATTGAGGTATACATGGGAAAAAAGAAAAAAGAAATTCCCTAGGATAACAAACAAACAACCGGTTGCTATCTCGTGCTGTGTATATGAGAATGATCTTTGAGTGATTATTTTGATAACCTAATTATGGGTTATTAGCATAGTTGTGGATAACATTTTAAAACACACACCGTTAGGGTTTTAGTCATGAAATTGACATGGATGAGACTAGTAAATGTAGTGTGCTCAGCCTAATTTTATTAGATGAAAATAGTCGATAATTTCTTTTTGATACATGGAAAATAGTTACAAAGAGATTATCAGAATTCCAACTCTTAACCTTCTTACTAGTATGCTACGAGGTAGGCACACTGTCACCATAATCAGTGTAATTGGAAAAGGAGTGTACAATAATTTGATATATATATATATATAAATACAAAGAAAAGCAGTATCAATGAATTTAAATAATAAAGAATACAAAATGAGATGCAAGGAAAATTATATTAGTTGAGAAGAGGGGAAAATACAAGAATAAAATACATTAGGTTGTACTTGGTATGACCTGGTTCCAAAAAGAAGAAAATCATCAAGGGTCTTGAAAAAATCCAGGACTGAGCAAAACTGTTACCCTTCGGAGATCAGGGGTCATTTGGAGATTCCATGTTATAGATCATAAATGTAGGATAATGTTTGCCGTGTAAGCCTGGAACTCTATCAATTTATTTTATATTGAGATGCAGTTATGGTAGCAAGTTATTTCGGCTCCGGCGCTCTCGACTCCCCCAGCTACTTTGAGTGTTATCAAAAAAATCTGAACTATAATCCTGACTACCAAATGCCAGCCTCTGAAACATTCTGATCTGCGCAGAATGTTCTCTTGAATCAAAGATTTCACTTTGACCAGGTTTCATTCCATTAGATAGATCTGACAACTCGTCTAATGAGTCCAAAGCTCTCACCACCTGGAGCAATGTAAAGGAAGAAGAGGAACATCTATAACTAGGTTTTTCTAATGGGGTAAAGAAAAAAAGGATGATAATTATCAGGTATCACTAAATACCTGACTCATTCGTGGCCTTTTTGCAGCTGAATGGCGAACACAAGCAGCAGCTGCCTCAATCATCCGAAACATTTCTCTTGCAACATAGTTCTTCTCCAGCCTTGGATCAACTATTGCTTCAAAGTTTTCCTTATCAAGTGCTTCAGCAAGTAATGGTCGAGCCTGACAATAAGTTTTAAGTAGGATTAAACCATATGATCAAATAACTTCTCAAAGATCTTTTCTATAACACCACCTTCCAAACACTTTTCTATAAAAGAACCCCCAATAAAAAGCAGGGACACAGGTGGAGATGCTGACATACATAACCATGGAGAAAGATAGCATAGTAAGAATGATGCATCTAGAACTACTGCAAATTTAATAGTTTAAAGAATGTAGTAATGGCATATCAGAATTCGACATTTATCAGCAATATATTTTAAATTGGCTGATGTAATCCTCAGCCCTCAGTATTTTTTTACCAAAAGGGCAAGTCAACTCAAGTTAGTTTTTTGTCATCAATTTCCCTTGATGGATAGCCTGATTAATGCATATTTTCATGCATTGAGTTCTGAAAGAGATATCAGAAGAAAAGGGAAACTAAAGAAAATCTTAGAAGTATTCTAGGATGTATATACAAAAAAAATCTCTTCATGCCACTGTGTTTGACATTAATCATAGTCAGTCACAAAATTTCTCCAGCTTGGATATCCTTTCCAGTTTTATCTTTGGATAAGATTCCGTCATGAGGATCCCAGCTGCTTCTTTTATTTTATTATAAGCAATGCCCTACGTTAGCTTTTCATTAGTGGAATCAATTCTTCAATAAATGGGACAAAAAGGTTTGATTCTCGATGATGTAGCATAAAAATCGCGCCACATGACCATCTAGGAATTTTGAGCAACCCCAAAGAAACTAAAAGAGCTGGAACAATCACACATATGACAAAAGTTTGCTAAACTGGGTTCAAGTAGCAGCAAAGACTTAGCCAGTTGGCATATTGACTTATTCTATGATATATACATGAGTGATTGACTTTTTCAAATTCAATAAAATTTAAGTCGCCAACATTTTAAAGCAATTTTAGCAATTCTGGATTCTGAAATACTTAGAACCAGCTACAATCTTCTGGCCACAAACTTCAATTTTTTGAAGCATGATGAATTAGGAAATTTTGGAACCTAATTACAACTCAAGGCAGCAAATAACCATATAAGCACCAAAATACTACAGACGTATGCTCACACTTGCAAGCTAAGGAACATCATCACTCGGTGTAACAAACACAACTGAAATTAAAATAGCAAAATAGCATGCATAAATGTATTATAATTTGAATTTGAGCCATTGCTAAAAACTTGTGATCATGCTTGACATTTAGAAAGTCAAAGAAGAAATATCCACAATCTAGAACAATCTCACAACCAAAGTGAACCATAAAATATGCATAGAGTTTGGAATAGATAGTATCTAAAAGACAACAAGTTACAAATGCATAATGCTCACGGAAATTACCCATTCAACAAGGCTTTCATCACCTAATGGCTGAGAGGCATCCACAGGCTTACGACCTGTAATTAGCTCCAAAAGCACAACCCCAAAAGAATAAACATCAGATTTTTCAGTCAACTTGCCACTTGTTGCATACTCAGGAGCCATATACCTGGAAATCAAAGTTCCATTCATAAGAAAAATACAACTAGAGAGGATTTCCCTGGAATATTAAGGATTTTTTTCTGTGTCTTTAATCAATACATCTTTTTATTAAATCACATTTTATATGAAATGCTTATAAATATATAATCTTTGCACTAAAAATAAGATCATACTTGCAAAAGAAAATTATAAGAACAGACCATTAAAGTAATGCTAGATTTATTTTGATGTATTCCTAGATCAATGTCTAGGACACTACCTTGGATCACATATGTAGCATTTACAAAATATATAAGCACTCGTTGTTCACATACCCAAAGGTTCCCATAACACGTGTTGTTACATGTGTATTTGAATCCAGCTCTAGTGCTATCTTTGCAAGCCCAAAGTCTGAAACCTGATAGAAAACACATATTCTGAGAAACACAAATTGGTAGCTAAAGAAATTTTTTTTATAAAAGGCAAAAATCAGCTTAATTTGCTACATTGGCCCTTCTCTGTAATATATATGCCAAGAAGACTTTCACGTGATAAAGGGTGAATAAAATATTCAATCAGCACTTTGAATGCATAAAGGAGAAAGTTTCTCTATAGCAAATCGTGGTTCCTAAAAAAGTTGGATTTACAGGAACAGTCATACCCTTGCATCAAAATTGTTATCAAGAAGGATGTTTGATGACTTGATATCCCTGTGGATAATGCGAGGATGACCTGATACATGGGACAGGAAATTAGTGAAAATATCTCAATGGACATTGTAAATAGGAATGCTTGTGAGAGAGGAAGGAAGGATGCAGTAAAGGAACAACAAATTTATATAAACTAGACAGGTGAGATTTAACTTCTGTGATGAGGAAATAACATCCTTCATATTTTCCTTTCTAAAGCTTGTGTACCATCAGCATGTTAATTTTGCTAACAAGTAAAAAAACATTTCATGATTTCAACTATTTATGTCCTTGTATTCTGCTAGTTTAATAAGGTTCTTAACATATTATCAAATATCAATCTTATTTAGAGCATTTCATTGATTTACATTCAACTGGTACGCAAAAGATTATAACTTTGCACTTAAATGAGGGGTGGAAGGAGAGGGCTGAGACAGAGAGAAAGGTCAGATCAACCATTCCCTCAAAAAAATATTTTGTATTATTTCAATTTTTTATTTATATTTTAATACATTATGTTTTTATTAACATTGCATATTATCATTTTTTAATTATATTTTATACTATATTACTTATAATTTGCTATACATTATTAAGCTTTCAGGACTCCAGCCAGTGACCAAAATCATCAATGTAACTAAGCTGAAAAATTGGAATATAATTTGGAAATAGAACTTGGAAACTTACAGTCCTCATGTAGATAAGCAATTCCACGAGCTGCTCCAGCAGCAACCTTGACCCGAATCGCCCAATCCATAACTGGCCTACCTTCATCTGCAAGGTCCACAAAAATGAAAGAAATACAAGATGTTACAAGATTCAAAAGAGAGCATAATGATGCAACATGAACAAAGAAAGAAAAAATAGAAATGATGAATACGAAACAAACTTTTGTTAAGAATCATTGAGTCAAAGGAGAAAGAAGCAATAGCTAGGTAACAGACCCAAGACAGCTCCAAAACCCTGATAATCTCATAAAAAGTTAAATCCATTACTCACCCCTTAATCTATCCTTTAATCATAACATTCCCATTTAAAGGAATAAAATAAAATAAACACGATAGCCCTGTAGCCAAAAAGAACATAGCTGCATCAATCCTACTCAACTGAGATGTACTGGGCTCTCAGAAGTTGAAATTCACATATATATACTAAAGATAAAAACAAGTCATTCTTACTCATAAATGCGACACATATATACTCTCATTCTGTTATTTTTACACTTGATAATACCATCAATTTTCAAGATCTTACCTTGCTCCAAAAGATTTCAAATTTGTCTAGACCTTTAGAAGAGTAACGTCTGTAGCATTATTATTTCAACTAGCATGCAATGCCTAAATTCTAGAGCACAGTTTGTGATACATGCCAGAAAGTTCTTGGTGGAAATAACCTAACTTGGTTTCCAACATTACATTCATTTTCACTTATAGGTTGAATGACCCTATCTTCTACTTTGCCATTCATCCTTCAGTGGTCTTTCTTGCTTCTTCATAGTGATACATGAAAATACGTTTTAGTTCAATATCATGGCAATCAAAGGCCCATATTATCATCATATACTATCAAAACTATCAACCAAAGAACCATGATAGTTGTTGAACAATTGACTTGGCAGTAATTGCTTGCTGTGTTTGAAAATTAGTTGAACACTGACAAGGAATTAAAATCCATAGGAGTCACTTGATCATCTAATCCTAAAATGACACTTTCAAGACCTTTCTTAAACTCTTGGTGGGCACCCATTATTTTCTCCTTGACTAGGTTTTGAAGAATGTGCATCTGTTACACCTTCATCACTGAAATAAGTTTCAAAGATGGATGAAGAATCCAATATGTGGAACCATCGTTTTGGCTTATATCTACTTCCATAGAATTAATAATGTTGTTGTGGCTTTAGATCCAACATTTTGTAAGCATTCTAACTACTTTTATGCCATCACTCTGTTGCTTATTTTACAGAAGCTACTTCACTATGATAGGAAAGCCATTTGCCTTACCAAATCCAGTAAATGGTCATCTTTTTGTCTCTAGCATTGGTGTACTTGCCCTGCAACTGGTTTAGCAGTTCCCCAACTCAAGGATTTCATTACCAAAATTTGGATGGAGAAAGAAGAAAGAAGAAGCAACGACAATCGAGATGAAAAAATTTCTATTAATATTGATTTAGAGAAACACTGGAGCAAATAGCAATCGATTTATCATTTATAAGAACCTAAGATGGATCTCAAAGTCAAATCCTAAAAATCTAAAAAATCCTATAAATTACTATCCTTTGAACTATCCTTCTCATTCATGTTTAAAACTTCCCAAGATTGCCCATTTAAAGGACCAAAATGTGATAAGTGTACTATCCCCTTCTAAGCAAATAGCCATAACCCACTGACCCCAGTTATGCTACATCTGCCAAAAAACATGATTCACCAAGCAACTTAGTCGGAATAATAAGTTCAAAAGCAATAGGATGATTCGTGGTGAAAAGTCCAACATGACAAAGTCAATTTTACACCTAGTACATATATAATGTAGTACCCGAGAAAGAAATCTATCAGCAAATCATATACATGGAGATATTGTATTTATGGAGCAAAAGTATTCAAATTTTAGAACTTTTCTGTTTTAAATTCAGAAACATATCTTACCGTGGAGATGGTAATGAAGGGTATTGTTTGGGACATAGTCATATACAAGCAATCTTTGATTCTCGGATATACAATAACCCACCAGTGAAACTAAATGGCGGTGATGTACTCGGCTAATGATCTCAACCTCTGCTTTAAACTCACGCTCCCCTTGAGAACCACCCATCTTTAATTGTTTTACAGCTACTTCTCTACCATCCACCAGGATACCTTTGTATACACAGCCAAACCCACCTTCACCCAAAAGATTTTGTGTTGAAAACCCATTTGTGGCTTGGCATAGTTCCTCATATGTGAACCAGGACCTTGAATTGTTTACTCCTCCAGGATCAGAAGGTGAATAGATGAAATCATTACCAGAAGGACTTCCTCTAAAAGGTCCATGAGATTGGGGCCTTAGAAATAAAGATTCTGCACAGCAACACAAGTTTCATTAATTTTGGCTGCAGTTTCACTAGCAACTCACTAGCCAGCTAACTCAAAAGCTTAGGCACAATTTAACAAAAATAAATTTCAAAATCAGAGAAACAACTTGAAAATATCTTACCAAACCTCAACTTTTGAAAACAGAAGGTACGGAGAAACTTCATGCTAAATTCATGTTCATATCCACAAACTAAATTTTTCCAAGCATATGGAAACAAAAAGCTGAACCAGTAGAATAAGTTGTTTCAAGTTAAGGCTCCACAAGAAGCCAAATTATAGGAGACAAAGATTAAGGCGGCTAAGATTCAACAATTAAAATTGGATATTGTCCCAAAAAATGGAACAGCAGTAAGGATTCATGAAGTTAAGCCAAAAGGTTCAGATAAATTTTCAAGTAATTTTTGCTGAATTCAAATAATTTGGATAGTTCATATAGCGTTCATCTGAGTTAATAAATTGCTAGATCTCAATGACAGATAAAAAACAAGGGAAATTCCAAATAAGTTATTCACTGTGCATCAGATTTCTCTTTATATACTTAAAATGTATTTATAAGGTAGAATAAGGGCATATATCTTTATCATTCAGGAAACTATAAACCAATAGAACTTTAAAAAGTATAACTACTGCAAAACTTTTAGAGAATCAGTAAATGATAGCTGCATAACCTATTAACAATAAAGCATTATCATCACTTTACCTGAATTTTGGGAGGAAGCAAACGGAGAAGGCATAGTGTACCCAATATTTGATTTAGCATGCCTTCTCTTTCTTCTATGTATGGACCATGCAGCCATCACAATAAAACTGAGTACTACAAACCCAACCACAATGCCTATTGCAACTGCACCTCCAGTGCTAAAAGTCCCTGAACCTGGGGATGTTGTATTTGCAGGGACATCGGTGCCATTAGTTGGTCTTGCAGTTGGTTTTTCTGTAGGGATAGAGGGTAAGGGTGATAAAGGAGAAGTACCAGTTGTTGATGAATTATCTGGAGGAGCAGGAGGAGGAATTGCAGGTGGCAAAAAGGTTGATGGGACTGAAGGAGGTGGTGATGGCAATGTAGATACTGGAGGAGGAGGCGAATCTATTACTGATGGAGGACTGCCAGATTGAGAGCTGGATGGTGGAGTGGTAACATTTGGAGATACAGGGGAACTTTCAGGGGGCTTTACTACTGGTGGAGGTGGGGAATCAATGGAAGGAGGTGCAAGGACATTAACAGGGGAAGGTGGAGCAGGGGCAACAGCTTGAGGGGGAGGGGGAGAAGCCATGGGAGTTGCTGGAGAGGACTGGGGAGAGGGAGAGCTGCTTGCTGGCGGTGGAAGGGATACATCTGGAGGGGGTGGTGAAGCAGTGACATCTGGGGAAGGGGCAATAGGTTTTGATGGAGGTGGTGATGTTGGAGGGGCTGGTGGAGAGGATGCTAGTGGTGAGGTTGGAGGGGCTGGTGGAGAGGATGCTGGGGGTGATGGTGGTGGAGAGGAGGGTGGTGGTGTTGAGGGTGTTGTTGGAGATGGTGGTGGTGATAATGGTGGGGATGGAGGGAGAGCTGCTGGGGTGGCCGGTGTGGTAGATTGAGTGGGAGGTGCTGAAGTGTTAGATGGTGTTGAAGGGACTGGGGGATCAGTGGTCTGATCAGGCAAAGTTGTTACGGGAGATGATGAAGTAGGTGTAGAATTTGACGGTAAAGAAGGGGAAGGTGGGGATGGTGGTGAGGTAATGGAGGATATTACTGGTGGAACTGCAAAAGGGGTAGAGTCTGGCGGAGGCGATGTTAATAAGTCCATATTTGTATCCAACAAAAACGTGCAAAGAAAAGGAAATCAATAATTCATATCACAACTCAAATTGCTCATTACGCAACCATGCTGTGCTACGGCATCATATCCTATTTACATTGCTTGTGTGCAAACTGCAAATCTCAAGCATGTGTACTCTTTCACTGAAAATATCCAAATTCTTCAAGAATGAAAACAACATATGAAACCCAATTCAACCAATCTCCTTTAACTCCTTTACTCCTTTACTGTTTCAAATACCCAGATCCCCTAATCACAAGCTAACCCTTAATAGCAACACAAATTCACAAAAAACCAAGCAAAATTCAGTACAGAAGTTCCTCAACGAGGAAAACCCAGATAATAAAAACTCAAAACTTTGAGATCAGCTAAACCAGTTCGACTCTTAGACTAAACTTCTTCTCACCAAAATTTACACTCTCACAATACTAAACTGTCAATGGAGACAAAAATGCAGCATTACCCAGATTACCAAAATGAAAACAAAGAAAACCCAGAAGCATAAAGTTCAAAAATTTCTTACCTCTCTCTCTCAAATTGTAGATCTTTGAGGAGACTTTTTGTTTTTTACAGGTTGGAGGATAGAAAATTCAAGTGGAGTTTTCCCAAGAAAAGAGGATAGAAAATTCAAGTGCCAAGAAAACTTTTTTCTTTCAAAGAAAAATGGAAAGAGGAAGTGCGCCCACAAAATATGCAAAGAAACGTGGGGGCAACTCGAGAGTAAACTTTACTTCACATGTCCGGTAGAGAGAGAGAGAGAAAGAAGAAGGAGGAGAAGAAAATTTCTTTTTGCTAAAATTCATTCACAGCATGTTCTGTAGTCTGAACCACAGTACCATCACTATCTAGCTGTTTATATATATATATAATTTGAACATAAAAATAAAAAAATAAAAGTGGTTTAAATTAGACTTTGAGAAAATTAAAAAAGAATTTGAAGAAGTTGTCAAATTCTCATATTGAAAATGAAAATTTTAAAATAGGAATGTTTCATCACAATGTCAATGCTTTTATTTCATTTTCTATTTTTTTTAACTAATTGTAAATATTTCAATTTCACTTATATCCAATATGTCCACTTAATTATTATTCTATTGGAATTTAAAGTTATAAGCTAGTCATTAGGGTTTTTGATTCTTGAAAAATGGCATTATGACACTAGCAAGTAGGAACTAACACATTTAATTATCCTTGTAATTTATGTTTTTCTTTTTCTTTTGGTATATCCTTTCTAATTTATTGTTTGAGAATTTATTTTTCTTTTATCATTTCCTTCTTTTTTTTTTTTTTTTTTTTACTTTTGATCATTTGTTTTTGTTTAAGAATAAGGGTGATTGTAAGTGTTGCGGTATATACACTAATTTAATAAAATAAAATTTATAATTACTTAACTTACATTATTCAAATAAATTAAGTGAATAAAAAATATAAAAAAATAAATATATAAATATAAGAAATTATTACTCTAAATATAATAGGATAATATTTTTTATATATTTTAATTATTTTTATTTTTTATTCTTTCATAGTTTTTAATTTTTATTGAATATTATGAATGATATTTTATTAATATAAAATAATGATAGGAAGACCTGTTCAAAAATCAATTGCATCAAAATAATTATTTATATGAAATATATAATAATTTACATTACATAATTATTTTTAGAATAATATTATACACACTCACTTTTCTTTTTCTACAATAAAAAAAATAATTGAAAAATATTCCATAACAATTCCAGCCAAGCTCAAATATACAATTAATTTAGTATAATATCTATTTTGATTTGGTTAAAAAAAAAATCAGATTCGAGCCTCTAAAAAGGAACTAATTGCAAAGAGATTGAAAAAAAAAAAAAAAAGAGTAAGAAACTTGCACATGTATAAGACATATTGAAATAATTGATAAATAAAAGTTAATAAATAATTAAAATAATTTTCTTGTGATACCGTTTGCTGCTAATAACCAAAAAAAAAAAAAAAAAAAAAGATAAAAAAAAAGAAGGAGAAGGAGAAGGAATAATTGATCCTCGTGTGAGTAACAGTTGGATTATAAATATATATATAAAAGTCAGCTCCAACTCCAAATATGAGACAGGCAATATATATGGCAGAGGAAGGTTGTTTATTATGTATAAAATATTTGCCAGATCTCATTCATACTACAGCCAGAGTTTGCAACTGCTAAGTTGTCTGAATGTGTGTGTTTTTTTTTTCTCATTAAATATCAAATAAAGAAATTTCTTATTACAACTTCATTTAGACTATGTATTTATTGTGTTGTTTGGTCTTGTCATTGGCATGTTTTTGTCTTTTTGGTTTTGTTTGTGTAGAGATTAGGGAAAACTTGAAAACAAATGTTTTTGTTTATTGAGCTAATGATCAAAACATATATATATATATATTTTTCATTGCTTGTAGTTTCAACTTTCAATCCATGGAAAGTGTTTTTTTTTTTAATTAATTCTCCCTCACTCTTTGTTTTTTCCTCTTATTCATTCTAGTGAAATTCAATTGTAATGCTTTTTATATATTTAATTTTGTTATTAATTGAATTACTAATAAAATTCGAACTCGCAATAAATTTTTAAATAATACAGGCATCACTTAATTAAATAATGATATGATATGTGGAAACTAACCTGTAATCTAACCTTTTATTGCTAAAAAGAAAGAGTTGTTATTATTTAAATTTATAATCTCATAGTAAGATATACTTTTGATTTATAAATTACTAGTTTATAATAATATGATTTTTTTTTTTGTTTTGGAAGTAATATTTTTTATTATTCTTTTTTATTTATTATAGAAATATAATTTGAGTGTTAAATCATTATTTCTAAACCGCAATTGCTTGCAAATGTACTAATTGGCTAGTAATTTTCATTTTTCTTTCTGAAATTAAATCTCCTTCAATACATGCTGAAAGAAGTCATTATAATATATTTTAGGGATAGAGTATGACATAACCACTTACCTAATCATAAAATGATTCATATAATAATTTTGATTGGCCACATGACATGAGATCTACAATTTCGTGGGTCAAATGTTGTTATGAGATGCTGATACTTTATTTCTTTTTTCCTTTCATTGTTGAGTTACAGAATATTATAATTAACTCCTTTTCTACACGTTCTTTATGTCAAATCTCAATCTCTGAGATCTAAGAATGGAGTTTTATGCTATACCATTAGAATTTAGAATGTAATAAATAACTTAATTCTGTTATTAAGCCTTTCACTAATCAAAACAAAAGAAGTTTTGATTTAGAGAAGTTTTGAGTGTATATGATTTATATAGTATTTCATGCATTTATACTAAGTGGAATTATGGTTTTGTGAACAAAGGCAAAGTACCTTTGAGGAAACTGGAGAATTTCAATGAACCAAAAAGAAGTGTATATGCAGAATCAATATCTTTTTAAATCTAAATTTTACATTAGATATGAGTCTGATGAGCCAATGGAAAAGGCTAACATCCAGTTTTCACTTTAAAATTCTTTGATGTTAAATTATATGCCATAGCTTGTTGCTGTAATGCAATATGCAGATTGAAATGCTATTTCTATGGCAGTATCAGCTATACCTAAAATTCA
This sequence comes from Aleurites moluccanus, assembly GCA_948193065.1. Taxonomy (NCBI): domain Eukaryota; kingdom Viridiplantae; phylum Streptophyta; class Magnoliopsida; order Malpighiales; family Euphorbiaceae; genus Aleurites; species Aleurites moluccanus. Next base: position 46,299 of record CANXYC011320959.1, read on the forward strand.
CCAGTCATTTGTCCCTAGAGCAAGTTCACAAAAAAGTTTTCAATGGTAGAAGAAAGATATGCAATCTACTTCACTTAAATGATCTAAAGCAAGAATGATTTTCAGAAACAATAAAATCATACACACTTTAATATCAGTTAATGACCAATAATTTGGTAGGAAGCTTTAAGAACAGGGACTCTGCTCTGCTCTCAAGCAGCTCAATATTTTATCCAATTTTCATATAACAATGAGGCTTATGCTAGTCAGAAAAAGCTTGTATTCATTTCATGCTTTATTTTTGTATAGAAATTCACAATAAAAAGAAAATAAAAAAAATCACAGAAAGGAACAATCAGTCTACAACAAATGCCTAGATTGCTCCTAAATAGAATAATGGTTTTCCCTTCAGATACTCTCATTTGTTAATTTCAGTTCTTATTCAATCTTGTCAAAACTTTGAGAAAACAACTTCAGTGTCCCGTGGCAGCACCATGCAAGTCAGTGACAATAGTGACCAAACCAGCACAATTTCCCTCCTCCTTCACACCATTCTTCCTCTTCATAGCCTCTGCTATAAATCCACCATAAAAGATTAGTTAGCGAGTTACCATCATCATGACTGTTCAAGTTTCTAATCTTCTCCAAAGCACTTTCTTTGTCATAAATAGCTTCTAAGGCATAGACAAATCCTTTCCACCCTTCACCCACTCCATCTCTTGCTAAAGCTGGTAATGTCCAATTCACAAGTTCCTTAGCATAACCCACATCAGAGAACAAAACTTCAGAGATAGGCAACAAGGGCAACAATTGAATTCCAAGCCTACACTCTCTCCAGTCAGGAGGTGCAAACCAAAGCCCACTATCCCTCTTATTAGCCCACAAAACACCCACCACTCTATTCTCTCTAGTGAAGTCTTCTTCATACAAATTATCACTCTCTCTAACATGCCACCATGTTTGTGCTGCATGAATCTCCATTGCAGTAAGCATCGATCCAATGGCGACAAGATGGGTGTCTCCATAGGCTAATCCCATTAAAGATGCTGAATAGTATGCATTCACTGCCTCACTTGTGCTCTCCTGGTTCCTCCCATCAGCAAACTCAGTTAGCCCTCCAGCCCAGGAGTGCAATTTATACAAATCAAAGCACCTCAAACGAGGATAATGTGAATTTGACCGCCTACCCAAGTTCATAAAATCAGCCACGAGAGAATAAGCTTGTGGCCTATACTTTCTTCCCCACAATGGATCAATTTTTGCAAGAACAGCAATGGCATAAAGAAAATAACCTATATGATAATGGTGATCATTATAAACTCCAAATCCAAAATCTGCACCAGAATCACTTGACCCTTGCTTTGTGACAATTCCACCCCACTTATCATCATACAAAAAACCATTCCCATTAAAAGTGCCTTCTAACCATGGCTCAATTGTTTCCTTCAAGTACTTCCTGATAACTGGAATCATATCAAGAAAACCCACCTCCTCTGCTATCAAAGCCAATCTTGCTGCTCTTGCAATCAATTTACCATAAAAATAAGATGAATTTGTTGTTATAGTTGATGAATCTAATCCCTCGACATCCTTACAAAGTGCAGCCACAATTTCAGCACTTGATTCCTCTTTAATACCCTTAATTGAATGCCAAGTTACAGAAATAGGATCAGATTTCAACATCCATGAATCTCCAACAACACCAACTAGATCACCATCAATGCTTTTATACTTAAAATCATTTAAAACAATAACATTTTCAGCACACAAAAGTTTAACATGTAAAGGATGAGCAAGCATAAGCAAATCACCCCACCCTTTCTTTTCCCATTTATACTCTAAACAAAATGGTTTAGTGAAAACAACATCACCTGAAACTGGATAACAAGAACTGAACCGATCAAGAATTGCTTCAAATTTGGAATCAGAATCCGGTAGTATTGCAATCCTTATAAAGCCGGAAAATCCATTAGAAGTGATCGAAGAAAGGCTATGACTCAAATTAATCTGCGAGGAAGAGTATATAAGCCATGTTTGACCGTTATTAAGATTAACGGTATACTTGGTGAGTGAATTATTTGAAGAAAATGAAAGAATCGCATGGATTGTTGATATAGTTATTGCAGTACTACCAGTAATCGAACATGTCAAGAAAGGGCTTCCTCTCACAAGAAAGAAACGAAAATTTGACGAGGGTATATCCAAAGTGACACTAAGATCACTATAAGAAGAGATGATATGGCTTTTTTGGGTACCATGGTAAGTTTTATTTGTTGCAGAGATGGTGAGATCAGGGATAAAAATCTGGTACATGAAAGAAGAATTATGGAAAATAGATGGGTATGAGATAGAAAGGGATGATTCAGAGGATTTGATAAGATATGGGTGAATGTATTCAGGTTGATCACCATTTTTAAGGGTAAAGTTCTGAAAAAATGAATTTGTAGGCAATGGAGAAGAAAGGAGAGAAGATGAAAAGAACAGAGAAGGGTCAGGGAGAACAGAGGATTGGATTCGGGGAAAGAGAAACGGAAAAGTTGGTGGCTTTTGGAGGGAAGATTGGTGAGTCATAATTGAAGCTTCAGGTCGTGGCGGCGGCGGGGGTGATGGGGTGGAACTTGAAGAAGGGGGTATATAAGATGATTGTTTGCGAGGTTTTCTGAAGGACTTTGTTACCAAGGTTTTGACCCTTCTCCTTAATTTTATCATTTTATTTAAGAGGGGACTTAGTTATTAAGGTTTTGGGTCAAATTTGTTATAGTTTAAAGTTGCCAAATTAGATAAAAAAAGAGAAATAATTAGGTAGGATTTTAGATTTGATACATAGGAAAGAGGGAGGAAATGGCGGGATTTGACTATTTTGTTTGTTTCTTCATTCTTGATTAATTATCAACTTATTAGCTAGTTTCCTACCAAATTTGGAGCAAAATGAGGAAGAGATACAATGTGTTTGTGTGGGATTGGGATTTGGGGTCTGATATTTGGTTAAAGAAATGAAGAAAAAGAAGAAGAAGAAGATGATGATGATGATGATGATTGAATTGGAAGTAAAGTTGTGAGGAATTTGATTTTGAAGTTTAAGGGTTTTAAAGCAAGTGAGGATTGCAAGATGCTAAAATTCATTGATTGAATCTTCAATGCGTGAAGAAAAGGATAAGAATATGGGGTTTTGTATATGCTTTAAGGAGAGGAAGCAAGCAAATTTAAAGGTTTCTTTTTTGTCAAGTTTAGGTGAAACTATTATATGTAATTTGAACACTAAAAATTTGTGTGTAATGCAACTAGAAAGTTTCTTTTGAGTAAAGCTATAATATAAATATGATTGATTGAATTCAAATTATTTCTTGTTTCTTGATGGTGTTGTATTAAGTTATCAATTTCGGGTTGTGATGCTTTACAAGAAAATGCAAATAATGTGTGTTTTGCTATAGATGAGGATTATATATTTAATTCCTTCAATTTTTTAAGTTGTTTTTATTTTTAATAAAATATAAATATTTTGAATATTGAGTGAAATTTAAAAATTATTCATTTTTAAATAATGTTATCTTCTTCATTGTTTTAATACATTAATAATATATACAAATAATATATTAAAATTTAAATTCTCCTCTAACATTTTAAAAAAATATAAATTTAAGTAGTTTTTCTAATAATGATTTTTAGATAATCGTTAAAAAATAAAATTTCAGACTTTTTAATAAGTAAATTTAAAAATAAATTAAATAAATAAAAAATAAAAATTTTAATTTATCATATAATTATAACGAAATACAACTCTATTAAAATTTTTATTTAATAATTTTTATATTAATTTATTAATTATATTTTATTTAAAATAACTGCACTTAAAAATTACTCGTTGAAATTTAAAAGATACAAAAATATAAACTTGTGATGAATTATATATTATTTCTTTCCTTTTTTTTTTTTTCCTTTTAAGAAATATGGAGGGCAATAGCTCAAACTAACAAAGACTAACTATAATAATTATTATTATTGAGGACATGTTTCATTTTCTGGTATTTTGGAAATAAAAAATTATTATTCTCTAAAAAAAAATCAAGTATTATCAAATTAATTAATAATGAAAGAAATATATTATTTCTCAATATATATAT
>CANXYC011321115.1:0-31649 GCA_948193065.1 Aleurites moluccanus
AAAATATATAAAATTAGAAAATAGATTAAATAATTAAAAATTAATTTTATTTATTTTAATTTTAGAAAAGTATAGTTAAATAAAAATTAATTATTTCAATTTAATAAAAAGTAATTTTAAATTAAAAATAATATTTTTTTAATTTTAAATTAAAAATAATATTTTTTAAAATTTTTAAAAAATAAAATAATTTATTTTTATTTAGTTATTAATTTATTTTATTTTTTTATATTTTTAATTTAAAAAATATTTTTTTTAAATAAATAAAATTTTAGGGACTAAATTGTAATTTGTCAATTACTTTTTTAATTCTTATGGAGCCCAATGAGAAAAGTCAACAATTAAAAGGTCGAAATTATAGATTTTTAATAACATTAAAATTATTATAGATTTTTAATAACATTAAAATTAAAATTATACCTTAAAAAATATTAAAATTTAATGTGCTTCTATTAAACAGAATGGTAAAAATTATATCTTATCACAAAAGAAAAGTTATAATCATAAGAATAAGATGGGCAATTATCAAATCAAGAAAAAAGGAATATTCTAATAATGGCAGACACTGAGACACAATCATCAGTGTACTTGGAGGAATCTAACATTACCAGCCAAGATAGTACAGTAGCTTTGGATATAAATACTTTAATTTAATTAAAAAAAATACAATAAATTATTTTTTTTAAGATCGTATATAAAATAAAATAAAATTATTATAAATACATAGCAATAAATAAATAGTTTCATCCTGTCCATGAGATCCCTAAAAATTGCTTAAGACAGCTACTGTTCGAAATGTGAAAGGGACATTGATATTTGTTTTTAATTTGTGTGCATGTAAAAGAAGGAAATAAAATGAAATTCAGAATAATTCCTTTTCTTTTTCAGAAATTGTTATTTTTTCTGAACTAAATATTTGATCCACAGCAAAATGTACACACACCAATGGATGCTTTAGACCAGGAGCGGAATCAGAAAATTTTATCAGTAAAGGCCAAAAATTAAACTAATAAAAAATATTAATACTATAAATTATATATAATTTTTTAAGGAGACTAATTAAAAATTTATATGTAATTTTAATACTATTAGAGGGGTCAAAGTTAAATTAGTAGAAAATATTAATATTATAAATTATATATAATTTTTTTGAGGATTAATTAAAAATTTACATATAATTTTTAGTATTATTAATTATATATAAATTTTTTTGGACCAATTAAAAAATTTATATGTATATATACATATATTTAAAAAATTTGAAAAATCAATTAAAAATTTTATATATATATATATATATATATATACATATATTTAAGAATTTTAGTGAGTCAAAACTACCCCAAACCTCTCTCTGATTCGGTCAGTGCTTTAGAGATTTCAAAAAAAATTCATTATTTTGAGAAACCTATTTTTCTGTAGAAAATAAGAATAAAAAATTACCATGGGACAGTAAACAACATCACTTCATAATGGGAAAATGCTAGATAATAGGAGCATTTGCTGTTATTGACAATATTTCATTGACGTAGTTGTATTCTGGGAAGATTATTTGTTTGTACTTATAGCGGATCTTGATTATAAATAACAAATAAATCCTTAAAAATATTGTTACTACAACATGCATTTGTTCTAAATTTGTTTGCATGGTAAATAAAGGAACATTCATATATTTCAAAAATTGTTGATGCTAAGTTGAAAGGGAAATTATTTATTTATTTTTATGAGGGAAATGAACTTGTTTTCCATTTTATTAACTATTGTTTAAAAATTTTGCATTCATGATGCACACAAGTTTTTTTTTTTCTAAAATACCACTTGCTGCAATAAAATAAACAGTGAAATAGTTTTTTTCTATATATAAAAAATTGTTCATTAATTAGCATCTCATCCAATTCAGACAATCAGTTAAACTTTCATACTCTAATTTAAGACACTTTCATAAACCGCATCATCATCCAAATAATATTCCAATGACTTGTTTTATATATTCCAATTACTCTGAAGTCAGCTAATACCGTCCAGAACCCATAAGATCCAGAACTTGCAGGCAAGCAAAAGAATACATACTAGGAATAAATCCCACTAAGAGGAAATTTACAGCATTATAGAATGAGGGAGTGTGAGATTGTCAGAATCTCACTACAAATTTCTCAGCATGCAGAAGCCATGAATAAATGGAAAAATATAAATTAGTTTCAATTGCGTTACATCTGAATCTAAGGATTTCAAATGATGGATTTCTATATAATTTTGATTGAAATTGCTAGAACGAAAATTAAATAACACCATATGACACCAAAAACCTTGTCATGGGCAACTAACAAGCCCCGATAACCACCATATTACCATGCATTAAAGAGGTTGCAGGAAAAAACGATCATTTGAAAAAACAAGTCTCTTTAATGCATCAAAGAAACACATTGACAATAAGCATCACCACCACCACCACCACCGCATTGTTAATTACGATTGACCACAATAACATGACATCATAAGTACAATGTTTCTGCACAAAGTTTCCTCCTTTAGAGTGTTAACCAGTCAGTATAATGAAATTTAACGAACTCGCATTTCGCAAGAACATATATATACAGTGCAACTTCCCCCAGAAACACCAAGACTAATACGACTAAAAGCAACCATATCTATGCTGGTAACAGTGTAAGAGACTTTTTCTTTGCTTTGTGAGACAGCATCTCCGATTGAAATTACTTGGACTTCATGCTCATTGATGCATTCTGGTTTAGGGCATTGGTTTTTTCGCTGCTGTTTAACCCATACTGCAGAGCCAATATGTGAATGTCATAAGATGTGCAATCCACAAACAATAGATTTCAAATAATTGGGCAAAATGACTACAATTTATAATAATTCATTTCACAAAGATGGAATACAATAATAAAACCATTGACCAGTGATCTTTTCACAAACATACAAACAAGTTAGTCGATCAAATACTTATTGAAAAGCACAGACTCGATGATATAAAACCTATTACCATGCTAGCTATCTCTTTTATAGCCAAACATATAGATGTCAGCCAGATAAAAACGAGTTATGATAAGCTTATCTCACAGTAGAAAGGGAGAGGGTAGGGTAGTGATGCAGGCAACAAGAAGATCACGGAAAAACAAGATTAAAGACTCAAGACATTTACAAATATGGTCTACATTCAATATAGGATTATTCCAGATAAATATGTCTATTTAAATAAATTAGTGCTTCAGTCTAATATTTAAGTAAACTTTGAAATTTTTTGGGGGCCCAAGAAAAGCTCCGCCTCTATTGTTGAGGACCCAATCATAGGTTTTACATCTCTTATATGTAAACATAGGCCAAGTTGAGCTCACCTCCACTTATAAGCTTACCTAAGCTCCACATAAATTTTTTTCGATGAAACAGATTAAGCTTCAGGTTATCCTGGTGGTAATAATAATTAACTGTGTCAAATTGGACTACTTGACTATCACTACCTTCAATTTCAGATGATGATTTACTGCTGGGACAAGGACACAATGAGCTGGATGGTTTTCTTATTGCACCAGACAATGTTCACACAACCCATGGACCCATTGGCACCAATTCAAACTAAATCAACTTCTAATTCCCAGAAATACTACCTTCATAAAGATATTCACTATGGAAGCTATAAGCCTTTGTAAATTCTAAAAGCAACTGTCCAGGAAGAGATGGAATGCTTTCTACTTTAGTGAGAAGCATAAACCTTTGAAAGATTTCTTGAGGCAGAATACAGTGTATAATCATTTCAAGGTATATGGTTTTTAATTTATTGAAAAGGGACAACCAGCTTGAAAGTATTATTATGGCAATTTTTTTTTTTTTTACCCACAAAAGGCTCTTCTGCCCTTACATTTCCTGCCAACACCAGGTTTATGAAACTAAAAGGCAATTCTTGGTTAAGATCTAATAATACAAGAAAGGACAATCGTAGGGATTTCAAGAAGTGGCTCTACAGTTCTTCTAGTGATTTATATATGCTACTTGAGACCTTTATATGATCTTCAAATAAAGATTGTTTTAATTTATGGATAATTTACAGCCTCAAATGAAAGTACCTTCTCTCTCATTAGTGAGCTCCAGATGTCTGAGTGAGCCCCTGAGCCAGATGTTTGACCTGATTGATTTAGTAGTGGCTCCCAAGTTTTACCTCTAGCACTCACATAGTCATCCTCATATTCTGAATCTGATCTGCTAGTAGAAACCAGAGATCGCAGAATTATTGCAAGCAGTAGAGATAGTGCCTGATCATAGAAAACAGCTGGAAAATAATTAATAGAATGATGCATCCATGGCTCCTAGTATGCTTCCTTGAGAATAACACAAATCAAATTCATTTAAATATATGCATACACAACTAATATGATGTTGTGAAGCTTTTTTGTGATAAGCAGTAGGGATTGAGGTGTATTAACTAAATCCTTTAAAGCAATCATGACAAATTTTAATTTCCCCAATAGAACAAAGCAGTAATAAAAAGTATTACAATTAATAACATAATCAATTACTAGTTCAGTAGTTCCCCAACTAAACTATCATTCATAAAAATAAAATAAATAAAAATAAAAACTGAATTCAATAATATAAAGTGAGCCCATGCAACTAACAACTAATTTCAGAAGCAATTATAGACCTTTGTCATTGTTGACCTCTGATTGAATGTTGAAGACCAATCCTTGAATCGGACACCTTGAAAAACTTTTAGAGAAGAACCAGAACAAAGTTCAAAGGACTTCTTTTAGTAGGAAAAAAAAATTGTCTTTAAGATAAAAGAGGAAAACAAAGTTCATATATAAAAAGACAATAATATGATATCTCTGCATTCATGTTTTCATCACCCTATTTTATATGCTAGATAATACAGCTGGATCATGGCAACAATTTTACTTTATTGTCTATTAAATTCCATGGGCATAAAAAACCCTGAAAAACTTAGTGACTGTAATTGTTTTGCAGTAGGGCATAAAAGAAACTAGAGGAAAAGGGTAATCAAGTCTCTGTTCAAAGTATTTCCATGTAAATTTCAGGAGTTAAACGTTCCTTGAGTCTTAGAGATCCACATCCCATAATTTTCTTCAGTGATGCCTAAAAATGTCTTGACTCTAGAAAGCACATTGCCAAATAACTGATTGAACATGAGAAAGAGCCTCGCATTTCAAGTCATGTTAAAGCGTACCTGTATTATGAGTACTGTAATGCCAACCCATTTACATATATCAACATTATCTTCAATAAAAGATCGAAGGGTTTGAAGTTCTCCAGTTGGATCAAAAGGAAGATCCTGTTAAAGCAAGAGCATATACAGTTTATGGTACAAGACATGAACAAGTGTTAAAAGGCTTACTGAACTTTGTAAAGATTAAAAAAAAAAAAAACCTTCTCCCAATGATGATCAATTGCAATGAATGCCACCAAAGCTGCTTCTAGCAGAATGAGTATGGTTTTAAGTATGGTGTACTGATATTTACAAGGTTAAGGAAAAAGACGAGAAAAGAAACCAAAATCTAACCACAATTTCTGAATTAAGTGCTAACTAGAGGTGTAAGTCAGACTACTTAGACTCATCTCACCAAATATTTGAATTCAATTTGGCTCTAATCATTCAAGTTTATTCAAACACCAATTTGAGATTAAAAACAATTTTACCCAAATTTTTAATATTGATCTAATCATACCAAGTGGAGCACAAACTTGAAACATAAAACCTAATTGAGTTTAAGTTGAGTTTAGGACATCAAGTTTTCTAATTGAACTCTCAAGTAGTATATTATATTGACTTAATTCAACTTTATTACATCCCTGGTGCTAAAAATTCAACTCCAAACCAGGCTGGAAATTAAAAGCTTATTTTCTATTTTTGTCTTTCTGGATATGGTTAAAATAGGAAGAGACTATGTTATCATCAAGTCAAGTTCAATTATGGAAAGTTGTTCATCAAGTCCAAAACTATTGGTAAGAGATCCTAAGAAAAAAATGACTAAATAAGGGAAAGCAGGGAGCTGACTAAGTCCAAACTATTGGTAAGAAATCCTGTTACTTGACATATATGCCTCCTTCTTAACCTGTCACTTGATACAAATCTCCCAATTTTCCTTAATTACTAATAACCATTGAGCAAATTAGGGAAGCAAAATAAGTTAAATCTTGTCCAATATTTAGCCTACCCTCAACTCGGTGCAATTACAGCGTGCGGCTCAGACTGCAAGAACCTTTCATAGTTTCATTAACTGGATAACTAGAGTCTCATTCACATAATAGAATTGTATAAACTTTAAGTTCTGTTCTCAATTTTATTCCTCTGTGACCAAATATAACATGAGTGCCCTTTTTTAGAAGAAAATATCCTGACTTAACATTTCCTACATAACAAAACATTAATTAATATCTCTATATGCCAAACAACATTAACTAGCAACTCAAGAACTCTCGCCAAAAAAAGCTCAAAAGATAGAGATAAAAGCTCTTCTATGAAGGATACAAAGCACAGGCAGCATCCGTTAATAGCTTCAGTTGCAATGAAACCAATGAGAGTGATACTACACAATATAATGCCCACACCCATAAATGAGTAGATGAACCTGCCACCCAAAGAAGAGCTCCAAATTAACACTTGGATGGGTCTACTGAACATTTAACAATAATCGATAATTGTACAAGCCACAATTGAATTGTAATAATTAATCACTCATTGATTCACTCACATACAATTTCAAACAAGTAAACCCTGTATTCGTTTAAAAGAAAGGCACAATAGACTGACAGCAGCAAACAATCAAAGCATAACAAGTGTAAACAGAAATATATATATATATATATATATATATATATATATATATATATATCAATTTAATAAAGATCAATTTCAACTGTACGAATTAAATTCAAAATCAAGCATTTAAGGCTGATATCAACTCATTTAATGTAATATAATTCAATACCCACTTAAAATCCATATCCCAACCACCCAACCAATTAAATTATAACACCATTAAATTCAAAACACTCTCTGATAGAAAACCCAGTTCACTAAAACCCCAAAAAAATTACTTATTTAAGAGAAAATTACCACGGAGCAGGAAGCTTGAAGGAATTCAAGCCAAGCCCAAGTCCATCATCGAACCGGTAAGAAACATCGGTGATGAGATTAAGAACCCTAAGCGAGTGAGATTGAGAATTGGGAAAAAGAGAAGAAGAATCTGGAGAAGGAGCAACAAAAGGCGGAGGAGGTAAGGGAACTCGGTGGTTCCATTGATCGAGCATCCATATTGAGTAGAGCAGAATAGAAAGTCCAAGAAAAGCTTGAAGAAAGTTGAAGAATTTGAGCACGAATGCCAATGATATATGGCAGCAATTGCGTTGCATTTGTGATAAAATTGGAAACCCTAATCCCTAAAACCCAAACCCAACAGAGAAAGAGAGAGAGAGAGAGAGAGAGAGAGAGAGAGAAATAGAGAAATGGCTATCAACTACAGTAAAGATTGGAGCTTTCTGAGTTCTGCGTAATCGTTTGTTTCTCTTTTGGCCTTTTCTAAATGCGTTTGTTTCTTGTGATTCAATGGTTCTTTGTTTTGGTGCGGAGATAGGAAACTGTCTTTTTCAAATTAGTTGCCGCCGTTTGTTTTTTTTATAAACTCAGAAAATATTAATATAATTTATTTTGCTATAAACAAAAATTAATTATATTAACACCTCTTTATTTTTTCATATTATATTAATATATCTCTATATTTTTAAAATTATATTAAAATATTCATACATTTTTATTTTATTAAAATTTGAGATCTTTCTATTAAAAATCTATTAAATCAATATAAAAAATCCGTAATATTCCTCATTTTCATTTTAATTTTCATTCAAATATTACTTTTTTTATTTCACCCTCACCCACTGAAATTTTTATCTTTAATAAAAGTCACCACCACCACCAACAAGCATAGAAAATTTAAATTCAAAAGTTAAAAATAGAAATTTAATTCATCACCAAAATAAAATTTAGATTACTCATTAAGAATTACATCAACCATTAATAAAATCATATGTAAATAAAGTTCGAGCAAATGCAAAAATCTATGGCCCAAAGTGTAAGATCGAGTATGTTTTCCTAATTTCCGTTTGTAAAATATAGAAAGAAGAAAAAAAAAAGCTTGAAAAGTCAAAATTACAAAAATCAGTTTTGGGTATACAAAATCCTCATTTCCTTGTTTTCATCTAGTCCCATTCTCCCATATCTCTATGTATCATTCTATACAGTGAAAGTTGAAGCTCCATGGCAGAGCCATATTATTAAATCTTAGAGCCAGAGCAGGAACAACTGTGGGTATCCAGTTGTTACATGTTGAGCTTTGATCATATGTGTTAGCCTTCACCATACCTATTAATTCAATAACTCATTCCATCACCTCCTAATTCATTGTTGTCATCGCCTGAGCACCATTTTCCAATTCCAATAGTAATACCACCACCAAATTAAAGTTTTCCTCTGCAACTCTCTCTCTTTATCTCTCTCTCTCTCTCTCAGCATATCCAGTCTGATTTTGCAATGAAATTGCAAAATTTTATATTGACTTGGAGTTTGGAATTCAATTACGCGCCATCTACATTCTGCATTTTATTTGCGCCTCATAGCCTCTAGCAAAGAATCTCGTCTCTATTAATTTTCAATTTTTAAATCTCAAATGGGTTGTTGTGTAAGCACATATGAGTATTCAAGAAAAGACCCTAATTTTCAATTTAATCTAATTAATTTTCAATTTGATACAAAGACAAGCCTTCTGCAATTCACGTTTATATAGTCTACGATGACTTAAGGTAATTTTTTTATATCAAATGCCATTAAAACTCTTAAAAATTTAAAATTTTAACCTCTTTGATTTTTTATCTATCAGATAGGCCTTCCCATCAAAGCTAATCTCTTTAAGAAATCTAGTTTGCAGGAACTCACTGAGAGCAAAGCGGTGGACAGCGGACTCGACGGTGGTTAAGAGGGGAAACCAATTGGCGATGGTTAAGAGGGGAAATCAAATTGGAATTTAAGAGGGAAATCAACGATGGTTTTGGTGGTTGTGAGTGAATTATTAAGTTTTGTTAATGAATTTTTGTGGGTAATTATCTGTATTAAAGATTTTTAGGATTTTGATTTAGAATTGTGAAATGAAGAAGAAGAAGAAGATGATGATGAAACTGTAGTCTTAGATTTATGGGGTGGTAAATAATAGGGATATTTTAGGTATTTATATAAATATTTTAATTAGAAGTTGACTTTTTGGGTTTTGATTAACGAAAAAATTGAAAAAATTAGACGAAATGATGTTATTGTGTAACGAAATCAAAATACAGTGGTGTTTTAGTATAATTTTGAAAATAAAATGAAGTATTAGTATGATATGAAAAAATACAGGGGTGTCAATGTAATTAATCCTAAAAAAATAATAGTTTTAAAGATTATCACATTTATATTTATATATTTTTAAGTGAGTTGTGTGTAGAGAAATTTTATATTCATTATTTTTTAAAAAAATAAAAATAAATTATTTACTAGTACATTTTTATTTAATAAAAGATTCACAAATTCTTTCAATAAAATTTAATATTTTACATCACAACTATTTTACTGATTATACAATAAATGAGACATACTGAATTATAATTTAATATATTATTTTTAAATAATAGATTTACAATCAATTCTCTCTCCACAATATTTAAAAAAAAATTATGGAACAAATGAATAAACATCTCTTAATTTTTTTTTTCTCTTCTAAGTTTTTTTTAAGCATTACCAATCTTTTATTTTGATCAACAATATTTTGTTTACTTAAATATTTTTATCCAATAAATATAGATATCTATAAATATGTTAACTTGTATTTTTTTTACATATGTTTATTACTAATCGTATTATTTATAATCTCTTTTTGATAAATTTTTTCATTTACTTATTTTTTTAATAGAAATTGTTTATTATTTTATTGTATGATTATTTTGTTTTCTTAAATTATTTACCATCTTTGAATTTATTTTCTTAATATCCAAATAGTTGGACTTATTCAAAGACAGATGATCCATTTGTGAGTTAATAATTACTAATCATAATATTTTTTTGTCAAATTGTCAATTTTAATACTTTATCAACATAATTGAAGAATATTAAGGTAAATAGAAAAAAAAAATTAAATTTTAATATTTTTTCATTTTGAGTACTAAAAAAAATTTTTTTTCAATAATTTTTTTAAAATTTGAATTTTTTTAATTATTGATCATTTGACGAAATTAAAGTTGAATTGTTAATGTAGCATGTCATGCCATTATTAAAGGCCACGGCAGCTGCCACGTGAATATAGAGTCATGGTCAGGACGTTATATTTTAATGGAGGGGAGAATGTTTCAATATCGAGAGGTGCTTGAGAAATCCCACATGAATTTGGAATAGAAAAAGAAAGTGAGAAATTCCACATTGATTTGGGATAGAAAAATGATGTAGTTTATATAATCGATCTAATTAATATCTAAATAATTTAAATTAATCGTTTTAAATCAGTATCATAAAATAATAAATTATTTAGAGTTAGTTTCAAGCCATCACAGATGGAGTGTATGCCAATTGCTGATCCAAAACAGGGAAACAAAATAATGTAGTTTCATTACCTTTTTCACATAGAACTTCTCAATCAGGGTTTCAAACTTCCTTGAAACTAATGCAATTTCATTACCTTTTTCCATTGTATCATTTCTTTAATCAGGAAGGTACGTGCTTTCTATCAACTTCTTGTTGTTTCTTAATCAGCTCCTTAATATATATGTTTTGTTTGAAATTTATTGGTTGAATTCTTGTGGTTATTGAGACGCTTATCAACTTGTAAACTGTAAAACTAGTATTTGTTACAATCATGAATCATCCTATAATTTTGGTTCCCCTTGTTCGCTTTTGAGTTCTAATTAAAATGCCCAGTCAAAGCATTGGATCCTCTTAACCCTTTGTTTTGTTTTTCTATTTGACAGTAAAATCAAATTGGAATTTGCAAGAAAATAGTTAAAAAAGAATTACTTGCTCATTTATTTCTATCAATTCATGCATCTAAATCTCTGTTGTATGAATGAAATATCCCATCTGAAATATATATTTTCAAGCATCTGATTGCAGCTCACTTTGTCAGAGCTATTATTCTCCAATAGCACCTGCTCTTACTTCTGAACATTTTTGCTTTCAGGTTCTTGTGTTCATTAAGTTTTTGTGAAAATTACCTAGACTCAACTATATTGCATGGATGCTTTTTACTATGCTTATCAATTCTTTGTCTAGCATATCCATCCTCGACCTTTCAGACAACAATGTGAGCCATTCCTTTATATTAGATTTTATTCTCTATAATTTGTTTTATTTACCAATTTAAGCTTACTGGCAACTGATCTTCTAAAAGTATCTCACAGATAACAGGATGGCTTTCTAATTTTAACAGGGGATCCTCAAGCAGGCTCCCATCATCTTTGAGAACAGGAAAGTCTTTGCAGTCATTACGTGTTCTCAATTTAAGGTGTTTCATTATCTACAAGCAGTTTCTTTCTGTTTCTAACACTTTGTTTAATCAGCTAGTTCCAGTTGTAGTAATTAATTCGTGCTTACAAAGCCATGCTCGAAAACGATTTAGGTTCTATTTTTTTTATTTTTTGAGAGCGTTTCATGCATTGTAAAAATCCTTACTGGTTTCAGGGGAAATAATCTTCGCGAGGATGATGTGGAGATTCTTAGATACACACTTCTTTATGTGCCTAATCTGGAGATCCTGGATTCAAGTGACAATCCCATTGAGGATGAAAGAGTCAAGTTAGTTGAATATCCCATTTTCCCCATACATTTTCAATATAGCAAGCAAAAGTTTTGAAGCGTCAGCTGAATTTTGCAGGTGTTTGATATACTATATTTTTGAGGCTCCAGAAAGATTCTCTCCATTGGTGGAGCTGAATTTAGAGAGCTTTGAGCTTTCCTGTGATGGAGTGACTCAACTTCTAGACACCCTTTCAAGTTTCAACCCTACAAAGACCTCCCAAATCTCTTACGCTCGCAGATAATGCCCTTGGCAGGTTCATTTGCCTCGTGATTGCATTGAAGTTGCACTTCATTTTTTATGCTTCTTTCTTGAGATGGATTGGCTTTAAAATTACTGTCCTTCAGCCCAGTTGCTGGAGCTTTGGGAATTTTCTGGGCATATCTATTAGAGAACTTGATATTGAAGGCATTGGACTAGGATCAGCTGGCTTTCAGGAACTACAGAAGGGAATTATGGCAGATTTGAAGCTTGTCAAGATAAACACAAGGTTTGAACTAATTTCTTGTTATCCTTTTCCCAGCTAGTGTTGCATTTTCTGTAGGCAATTTATGAATTAGTTGCAGTCCTGCAACAAAAATCGTGGTGGGCTTGAAACTGCGAAATTTTTGTCCAAGCTCTTGTTATCGGCTCTAGTTTCAGTTGATGCATCGTATAATCTTATGCCTATGGAATCCTTAACCATCATATGCTCTGCTCTAAAGGCTGCAAAAGGTATTTACTTCTGACAATATGTGATTAATCATATCACCCCTTAGCCTGGAATTACCACAGGTTTCTTCTATGGGAAAAATAAAAAGAATATTTGCAATGCAAGTGGGCCAAACATCAAATCCTCAGCCAATTCTTTTGGTAAGTCTAATTCTAGCATACCATGCGGTGCAAAATGAAGTCATTATACTCTGGCGTCATACATAGTCCTAGATAGTTGATATTATGTATAATGCACATAAGTACTCATGCTTCCATGCCTGCAGATTTCCAACATAATGGAAGGCCTATCTTGATTCTTTCATCTTTCATGTGCCCCAGATGTTCCGTACGATGATGATCCATAAATGGCAAAACTTTCTCATATTTGTCAGAAACAGTTATGCAGCATTACTGGAGTTGTCAGAGTTGCTTGTGCAACTAGATATAGAGCTTTATATCCTGGGTTCAAGCCCAGGTAATTAAGAGGATGGAAAACCCGAGTGATGAATAGGATGGGGCTCTCATAAAGTCAATAACCTATTGGGTACGGGCAGTTTGCCTGGTGATTCTTACTATTGTATATGGTTAGAATTTCCACCCTTTTATCTGGGGTCATAATTCAATATTTGGATTTTCAAAATGTAAAGAACTTCAACCCTTATCATTCTTATTAACAATGCGCATTTTGTCAAGCGGAATGGTGATTGAACTTTATTTGTTTGGACTGTGCATTACATATTGATTTGGTTTTGGATTTAACTATTCAATTATATGCCATGAGCCCTTCCTTTGTCCTGACTGATTGTATCACGACCCAAACCTACTTTTGGTATTTTTAATACTTTTTATGGTGAGCAATTCTCAATCACTTTATAGATTGTAATAGAGGAGGCACAGAGTTGGAACGGGCGAAAATTCCTTGGGACAGGTTTTTGCAGCTCATTTGCCTTTTCCTGTTGTAAATCAATCTGAATTAGCTTTTTCAATGTTGCATATCACGTAATCAGATGAATATTTGACATTTTATATAAGGTAGATTTCATTGCCAGCGTCAGACACAGAAAGTTGCTAGTTTAGCTATGGTAATGGTTCACTTTCAATGTTCGCTGCAAAATGCAGACACGCTATCCTAAACTCTGTTCCATTTTGAAATTGCCTAGGAAAATGATGGTTCTTGCTCAAGAAACTGAATATCCCACACAAAAAAGGTTTCTTGTTCCATCTTAGTTTCTCAATTATGAAAAAGACTTTCCTTGTCCTTGGCTTTTTTTTTTAATTCATTTTTGTTGCAGGATAAAAAAGCAGACTCTCCCAGTGTACCAGAAGAATGATTTTGCATCCTCATTATGGAAATAAAAGATGATAACTGATAAAGACATCACATCTTTGAGGGGATGGAAGGTGAAATTGTTGGATGTATGCAAATTTCAAATGATGGAGTGTGCATGAAGAATATTGCTGAAACTAAGGCTAACCTGTCTCATGATTGTGGTACTTATCTAGTTTTCTATTTGTTCATGTTCCAATCTTAAGTAACCACTTGCACAGGGTCTCTGTTTACTGTACTACAATTTTTATTTTTTTATATTTTTTTTACCAGTGCTTGGAAATAACGTTTGGTAGAAGTTTTTTTTTTTACTAATGCTTGGATTTTTTTTTCAATAATTTTTCAATATTGAAATTTTTATAATCAGTAAAAAAAAAAATTGCCACCCTCCAACATTTGGCTTTCAAAGCAAAATTGCATTTTGGCCTTTGTTTTGCCTATCCCTTTCCTATGGTTAAAGGTAGGCCTGATCATGTTTCCAGAATCGCGGATTCCCATTATAAACATATGTCAACCTAAATTGAAATATTAAGAACGGTTTCAGTTTCAATTTTAATTTTAATTTCGATTCAATATGATTCTAATATGACTTATAATTATTGAAACAAATCGAATGAACACTTAATTTAATTCATATTTTTAATAATTTTATATTTTGATAAAAATAAAAATTAAATAAGTGTAGATAAAATAATGCTTTGAATGTTTAATTTTAAATATACTTGTTTAGAGAATAATTAATATGAAATTTATTTATAAATTAATTTTAATAATAAATATGATAGTTATATATTAAATATACGATTTGTTAATAATATCAATTTATTTTAATTAAATTAAAATTAAATTAATTTTATAGCACTATTTTTAATTTCTTTAAAAAAAATAGTATTTAAAAAAATATTAAAAATATTTTAAAAATTTTAATTGTTCCGATTTAAACTAAATTGAAATCACCAGTTCAAAAATTATTGAAATCATAATTAAAAATTAAATTTCAATTTAACACTAGTTTTAATTTTGATTGATTCAATTTTAATTATGTTTGATTTGATTTTATTCGGATTATGATTTAAATCTAGACTTAGATCATATTTAGTTAGAGACTCATTTATTTATTTATAAATAAATTAGAAACTTTCATGTTGAATGTATATTTCTTTTGAACACAATACTAATGTGAAACCTATTTAATGTGAATAATAAAAAAAATACACTACTTATCATGATGAAAAAAAAAAGCTAACATGTACTACTTTTGCCTTTTTTAATTTTTATTTTATTTTCTTTTGAAATATTTTTTTATTTAATTTACTTGAGCTATGTCCAAAAAAGGTTGTTGGGTTGGCTTTGTCATGTATGTTTGTGCTTGTATCAATCATCCTCTTTTTAAGCTTATCTCCTTCTTAAACTCTTGATTTAACTAACATTACATGATTAGTATAGAGACCCTTGAACCAACTATATTATTATTCATTTCGATTATAGTTTTCCTATCATTTGTTAAAATATATGACGAGCAACCTTAATCAGATAAATTATTAAGTTCACATTATTATATGTAAAAATAATATAAAAATTCATTCAAATTTATATAAAATTATAAAAAATTAATATCATTTAATCATTTATATTATTATATAAATTTGAAAAATGAATATCTCTATCATTTAATCATTTAAATTAAATGAATCTCTAATTTAATAACATTAATTTATAAAAAATATTCATTTGACTTATTCAAATATAAATTTTTACAGATAAAAATTTATAGGCTCACACAAATCGAATTTTTTATATAATTTTTTTTTAAATATATTTTAAAATTAATTTCATGATATCGTTCCTGTTTTCCACTATTTTTTTTTAGATGCTTAATTAATAAATTTCATAATGAGTGAGTGGAACTGGCATCAATATATATATATATATATATATATATTGCAAGCCATTGGCCAATGAAGAGAGCATAGTCGCTAGAATGGGATGAGTTTCAAGGTGCAAATTTTTATTGTATGTGTTCAGTTCCATGCCATCAATTGGCACATTGTTGGATGCAAACTCTAAAGTTAATTATATTTATTATTTAGGATCTTGAAGCAGTTGAATAGTAATTGTTTATTGAAATTTAGTAATTGGTTATTGAAATTTTCTCCACTATTTCCGAAGTGAACAAAGTCTTTTGGATTAAGAGCATGTTGGGAATTTCTAAGGTTACTACAATTAATCTATAAAATAATATGTGAAATTATTATTATTTTTTAAAATAATATGTGAAATTATTATTATTTTTTAAGTTTATAAATAATTTTATAAAAAATAATTATTTTTTACTAATGCATATAAATTATAAAATAATATATAAAATCACTATTATTTTATAAGTTTATGGATAATTTGATAAAAATGATTTTTTTACTTAATGCATATAAATTATAAATAATGTATAAAATCATCATTATTTTATAAAAAATATATATATATTTTTTTTATAAAACTCAAGTGAAAGTTACTTTAATTTTTTTCAAGTAAATTTAAAAGACATCTAAGACCATGCATACTTAAAAATGATAACAAATCAGGTTTGGGATTCATTTTGTAAAATCTAAACTCGACCTATTTAAGAGTAAAAATATTCACCCCGCCCCATTTATTAAATAAGACAGGTATTACTCGCTCCATTCGAGTCGGACAAGACGGATATCCGATAGGCCGGATATAATTTTCATCCCTATACATATTACCGTCTTTTCTTTTCCTTAATTTTGTTCTTTTGAAGCTCACAATATGATCTAAATTCTTTCATTTTAAATTATTAATCTCAACATAAGAATTACATGTGAAATAAAAAAATATATATATAAGATAATAAAAGCAAAGTGAGATAAAAAAAAATTATTATTTGAGAAAAAAAATATTAGTCTTTATATTAAACAAAATAATGAACATATTCATAATAATTTTTTAAAATACTAATTTATAATTAGTTAATTAACTTAAAAAAATTGATAAAGTAATTTCAAACTAATTACATATTATTATTTTAAAAATTTAATATAAATATACTCATTATTTTACTCAATATAAAAGATATTAATACTTTCTTCATATTTCTTTATCGAACTTTCTCAAGTTGCAATATTTACAATCTCATATAATTTCTTTAAATCCATCACCGGTTTGCTTTGTTAGGTATAAAACAGTGATTGGATTATTGGTTTCTCCATATTATTGAGTCGTTTTCATCAGTGAAGATCTGAATTTGGCAAGGAGCCATGAGTGCAAATTTGTTTTATTTATGGAGATGGATAATAAAGCCATGGTCAATTTGGTGTTGTGTACTAGGCTTATAATCAATAGAACTTGTCTCTAGTTATAATTTTAAAATTATAGTTTTTTCCTTTTTAAAGTGAAAGAGGATTGTGCCTTTGGATGGTTAATAAAATATAGTAATAAAAGAAAATGAGCATTTGATTTAACAGTGGAATAGTCAAGTATTCATTTTAAAATATTTAATATTGATAAAGGATGAAAATGGTGTTTTGAATTGGGTAAGTCCATGTAAAAGATCATTCTACTATGAACTTTTGAATTTCCTTGCAGATAGCAACCCAATTCTCTCAACACTGGACTTCGATTGGCCAGTCTCGATTCTTCAGAATTCAATTTTATTCTCGGTCATGGAAAAATGTCCTCATAAAATTTTAGTCCATTCGCTCATTTCTAAGGATTATTTAAATTTATTTAAAATAGGTATGAAATACTGTTTTAAAATTTAAAAAATGTTAAATAAATTTTTAAATATTTGATAGATTAATTCAAAACATCGTTTTGAAATTTAAAAATAGAAAAAATTTAAACCAGATATACCAACCTATTTTAAATAGCGTTTTTAAAACTCTGTTCTCCAAAATTAGGTTTTTACCTAAACACCTTCTAAATAAAATTAAGATGATATCTTACATTTAAACTCAATTAGCTTATTTATTTTTAAATAAATTACTATAGTAATTATCGCTTATCAACGAATAAGCCGAAATATATTAGAATCAAATTTATGAAGAGAGACATCCTCGTATGTAATTATGACTAATAATATATTAATTGTCAGACATGTTATTTTAAAGATATCATTTTGTTTTAAATATGTTTTAATCTAACATCTCTTAAGATTTAACAGACATTAAACAAGAATAAAAAGAGGGGTACTAATCACCATTTCAAATAACTCATTTTACATTTTCTTATCTCATTATTTCTTAATTGCTAACTTAAGTATTGGAAAGTATTTGACTTGACTCTCTAATATTTTTATTTATCTTGTAGACTCAAATTCACCCAATAAAAAAATTCAGTATAATGACATGATAAAACACTTATCAAATATTTTTTAAAATAACAAAAAACTTAAAATGAAAGAAGTAAGTAATATGAATTATTATTTTTACTTTTTTATATATATCAAAGCAACTAATGTTTGATTAAGTGACCGTAGTTAGTTGTTTGTGGTTATAAATTAAGATTAGTTATTAGAGATTCAAACATTAATCACTAAGAAATTTAGTTATTAACGATTCAATTATAATTTTAAATAGTTAATTATTGAATTTTAAAATGTTATTTTAAATGTAATATTTACTAAATATTTTGTCTTAACAGTTGAAGGTTGAAATACTAAATATTAAGCTCAACCAAATGACTTAGATTCCCTTACCTTTTTTTTTTTCATCATAGTAAATCCTCCATAAATAAATGATCAAGATAAGCATATCTTAACTCCAAATTTTTTTTTTTTATATGTATATAATTACATACTTGAAACAAAACCGATCTGTATACTATTTTCTACAATTGAATTCTATAACCCAATTCAGTAGCAACTGTTACTATCTAATTGAGGATTAAGGGAAGAAGAATAAGCATCCAAGAGAGTGAAATTTGAGTTGCGTGGATGCAAGCAAAGGGGAGCAGTGAGTACCCAAGAAAGTGAACGTTCCACTATAAAGGCCAGACATTTTTTAACTTGATCGAAATATCCAACTACTACATTCAGTAGGTTTTAATATCAAATGATGATATCTTGTTCTTTAATTGTCAAACACATTAATGTATAGATTTTGACCCAATTGTTTATTACTACATTTATTGTGTTTGTGGGTCTTTGTTAATAAAAATAGATTTTCAATCAATTATTACAATGACAAATGGGTCTCATCTTATTTGATATATACTCGTTTTTACCACAGTTTTTTTTTAAGACAGAAAAATATCATAAATTAACAACAATATACTTTATTATAGAGACATCTCAATACAGACAAAGGCGACACCTTTTAATAATAAAATTAATTAAAGTATATAATAAATAAATAAAGGCATGCACTATTATGTTAGTTTGCCTTTTAATAAAATGCAAAATTACATTAAAAATTTAACGAAACATAACTTTACATTCACAAATTAAACATCCAAATTTAAAAAAATTTTAAAAAATAGCTTGCATGGCCTTCACAACCACCTCAGCGTCAAGCATTATATCAGAGAATGAACAACATAGTTTTTACCACATAGTTCTTAGCAATAAAAATAGGTAAAAACTAATAATAATAATAACCACAATTTATTAAAGAAAATAATAAATATAAGAATTAACTAAATTGGTAACAATGTTACTCACGCTATGTTTAATTTAATTTTATTAAGAAATTCATTTTATTTATAAATAAATTTTAAATAAATTTTATTTTATTTGTATATTAAATAATAAATATAAATAAATATTATATTTGATATAACTTTTAAAATTTATTTTAATATTTTATTTGGTTAAAAATACTCCTATAAATATATTATTAAGAATTTGGATGCATAAATCTATAATTTATTTTTATAATAGATGATATATTTAAAATATTAAAGTTAATTAAGATATTTTAGCCTTCTAAAATTTATTAATTTAAAATTATAAAATTAATTTGAAAATATCAACTATTTTCATATAATTTAATTTAATTATTTTCAATTCCACAAATTTAATTATTTAAAATTTTAAATAAATTTAAATTTAAAATAAATATAAAATTATTAATAAATTTTATAAAATTTTATGAAATTCATATATATCAAATAAAATGTTATATATATATGGTTTTAAGGTCAATATCAAGATATAATTATTGAATGCACATACTAAGTATGAGTGTGCATTGAACTCATTGAAAATAAAAATTTAATCCAATTTTATAAACATAAATATAAACTGTTTGCAAGATAGATTTATTTCTCATCTTATCCCTTAAAATTTGATAATTGAAATATTGGAAGTAATTTTTAAATGTATAATTTGAATATGTAGAGTTTTGTCTTATATCTTTTGAAAGAAAATTTAATTTTATATCTGAAAAATATTTGAACTCGGTCATATATAAATTCTAATTATAACATTTCAATTTATATCTCCGAACTAAATTTAGAAAAAAAAATAATAAAAAAATAATCATTATTATTATGTATTTTTTTTTACTATTAAAATTAAAAGAAAAAATAATTAAATGGAAGCTAAAATATTTGGAGAATTATTTAATTATTAATTTTGACTAAATTAATTAAATAATTCTTCCTTGTTTAAAGAATAATTAAAATATCTTTCAAATTTTATTAGGTCCAAATGATTATTTCTTTTTTTTTTTTAAATATTATATAAATATATTATTTTTTAACTTTTTTTTTTAATTTTATTATTTTTTTTAATTTTTTATTTTTGAATATATATTTAATATATATATAGTATATTTTTGATATATATTTGATATATGTGATATTTAAAAAAAAAAAATTTTAGGTATATAGTATTTTTTAATTTTTTTTTAACAATAAAAATAAAATATTTTTTATTTTTTTCTATATTTTTTTAAAAAACCCCTTTTCTAAATAGTATTTTATGTTAATAACAAGGTCCAATCATGTCCAAATCCAAAATCCGTGATAAGATGGTCCACCACCACAAACAATCACAACCCGGCCAAATACAATAACCAAACCGGGCCAACTCACCCACCCAACCAACAACCAAACCGAGCCAACCTTTTACTCGTTTATTTTTTTTTTAATTGCTCGATATCAAATTTTTTAATTTTTTTTTTCTAATTCTTAAAACAAATAATTTTTTTTAACGTTTATTTATTTTTATTTATAACACTTAAATTCAAAATTATTATAAAAAATAAAAAAAATAAAAATAAGTATAAGAATAATAGTAAAAATATAAAAGAGAAATTTATATTATTTTATTAATGTATATTATAAAATAATATAAACTCTTATTTATAAAATTTATTTTCACCACAAATTACAATATATATAAATTTATCATAAATTATAATATAAATAATATAATAAAATTAAATTTAAATATAAAAATTTATAAATAATAAAATAAATAAATAAATATTCACATTTATTTATTTATCTATTTATTTATAACAGAAATCTTATTTTTAATTTTTTACTTTTATCTCGCTTCCATTTTATATGATATAGAAAAACACAAAAAAGTCACACAGTGGCACATCTCCGTAAATTAACCTACAATTCGGTGGCAAAATTTCCAACGACCCCCAACTACAACATATACAGTCTTCTCCGTCGATCTATAGACTGTAGTCACCATTACTATCTCCTTCTCTCTCGCTCTCTCTAAACTAATGCTTTCTCCTCTAAATTTAGATTTAGCGGCACTTCTCCGCTAAATCTCTCTCACACTTCTCTTCACTTTTACTTATTTAGAGATTATCCCTCTTAATCCTAATTAAGCCACTCGCATTGCACTCTCTTTCCTCAGAATCTTACCCAATTGGTGTCAGATCTGAGCACTGCCTCACCAGATCCAAGTCCAGAACGATATAATTATTGCCAATGGAGGAGGCGCTTGAACTAGCGCGTGCTAAGGACACTAAGGAGCGGATGGCCGGAGTTGAAAGGCTGCACCAACTTCTAGAAGCTTCTAGGAAGAGTTTGAGTTCAGCGGAAACTTCTTCGCTAGTCGATTGTTGTTTGGATCTTTTGAAAGATAACAATTTCAGAGTCTCTCAAGGTGCTTTACAGGCTTTAGCTTCCGCTGCTGTGTTATCTGGTGAGCATTTGAAATTGCATTTCAATGCTCTTGTTCCTGCTGTTGTTGAGCGGTTAGGTGATGCTAAACAGCCTGTTAGAGATGCCGCCAGACGCCTTTTGCTCACTCTGATGGAGGTATTTATGTGTTTAATTGTTTTACTTGTTTCTTGAGTATTTGAAGGCTGACTGACTGTTTGATACATTTTTTTTAGGTTTTTTAGGATTGTGAATTTTAAAAATTAAAATGCTGATGAGTAATTACTAATTAGCTTGCAGTAAAACTGTTATTAGTGCAATGCTTAATGAAAATATGCCTAATTCCAATTGACCGAGGTTTAGTATATTTCTCCTCATTCAACCTCAAGGTCGCTGCAACTGTCTTTTGGAAGTGAAGGACATCCTATTTGTATATGCACGAATGTGTCTTTGTGCATATTGATATTTGTATATGTTTTTGTGCTTAATAAATTGCAAAATAAATCTTCTTGTGTTATGCTCAAGTGTAAGTGCCTCTGGGAAGTGTTTCATGATGTGGCTTGGGATTGTAAATTCATTTTTGTGCGATGTTTCTAAAATAAAATTATGATTCTCAGCT
This sequence comes from Aleurites moluccanus, assembly GCA_948193065.1. Lineage (NCBI taxonomy): Eukaryota > Viridiplantae > Streptophyta > Magnoliopsida > Malpighiales > Euphorbiaceae > Aleurites > Aleurites moluccanus. The sequence goes on from CANXYC011321115.1 coordinate 22,571, forward strand.
CTTGATACTTTGGCTATACCATTGAGAGTAAAGAACAAAGAAACAGTAAAAGGATTTAGATTAATATATTTTCGTGTTTAGGTTTCTTCACCAACAATCATTGTCGAGAGAGCTGGCTCTTATGCCTGGATGCACAAAAGCTGGAGGGTTCGAGAAGAATTTGCTAGGACTGTGACATCAGCAATTGGTCTTTTTGCATCTACTGAGCTTCCTCTTCAGCGGGCTATTCTTCCTCCTGTATGATCAACATCGTTTCTGATGCATGACCATTTTTTTTGTATGATTAATTTATAGAGCTAGATAATTTAACTTTTTAAAGTTTTTTTTTTTTTTTCAGATTTTGAATATGTTGAATGACCGAAATCCTGGTGTTAGGGAAGCTGCCATATTGTGCATTGAGGTTTGTGACACTTTTAGCATGGTTCTTCCTGTATTATTGCTTTTGTTAATTTGTGAGATGAAACTGTGGTAAGATTAATCCAACTATTTATCTTTCAGGAGATGTATACACAGGGAGGCCCTCAATTCCGTGACGAGCTTCAGCGTCACCATGTTCCTATGTCCATGGTGAATATCTTATACAATCCTCATTCTAATTTGTAGTTCTCTTTTCCATATTTAACTGGGTATGCTGACATTAGATTAGTGTGGTCTTGGTGCTTTGGTCTGCCATAGTTTTAGGTGAATGTAGTATTGCATGAAAATCCATCTCTAGATCAATTATATTTAGCTCTCACAAATAAAATGGTGTTATCACATTATTTTTTAATTTTTGTAGTACAATATATGAGTGCAGATGAAAGATATTAATGCTAGGCTAGAGAGGATTGAACCACAAATACGCCCCTCAGATGGACCTACAGGTAATTTTGCAATTTTAGAGATGAAGCCTGTGAGCCTTAAGCCAAAGAAAAGCAGTCCAAAGGCTAAGAGTTCCTCAAGAGAGATGTCTCTTTTTGGAGGTTAGTATCCTCTTATCTAGAATTTTGTGGATTTTAGTGTATGAATATGTGCCTGTGTATCTTACGGTTAACAGTCCTTAAGCATCTTTTATTATTATTTTCTTCAGTCTTCTTTGCCTTTTCTACCTCAAATCCTTGTTCAATAGTTTAGTGCATTTTATACCCAAAAGATTGATTTGAACTCTGATATTGTGGATATAGTGATTATTCTCTTTATCTTTTAGAAAGAGGGAAAATTGTACTCGAGCTTGGAAAAACAATTTATAGCTTTTATTTGCATGTTGTATGAGCATTTTCTCATCTTGTGGAATGAAGTTATACTTGAGAGATCTTTCACTTTTCTGTAGAAATAAGAGAATAGTGATAGTTTGTATCATTGGTGTTGATTTCAATAGCCATTCCATTTATGCAGGAGAAAGTGACATCATGGAGAAACCCATGGAGCCAATTAAGGTTTATTCTGAAAAGGAGTTAATTAGGGAAATTGAGAAGATCGCTTCTACCCTTGTTCCGGAAAAAGATTGGTCTATTCGGATAGCTGCCATGCAGAGAATTGAAGGTCTTGTTTTAGGAGGTTTGTTTTTTTTTCGTTCTCTTTCTCTGTCTATCCTTGTGACTTTGTTCTCTTCCATTGTCAAACTATAATTTGCTTTAGAATTGATGATTGTTAGTTTCATCCATGACATCTGGGTAAAGTCTGTTTATTTATCGTGGTTGGCAAAATGTTGAAGCAACATTCTGATAAAAACTAGTTGGTGAAATGCGGCTGATTAAAATGAAAAAAAAACATAAAAGAGCTACTAGATGCCCAGAACATATAAAATGTGAGGTGCTATTTGAAGTATTGGTCAATGGATGTCGAGCTTGGAATTGTTAAAAAAGGTGCAAATGAAGGATGAGATCCTGGAATAAAATAATGGCTTTTATGTAATGTAAATGTTTCTTGTGGGTATTAGCCATCTGTTATAATTGGGGTTCTGAAAAAGAACTTGTAATTCCAGTATTTAAAACCCATTCTCTCAGAAAAAGAAAAAAAATTTCTGCAATTGTTCCTATATTTTATGTTAGGAAAGATTGAAACCTCTTATAACTTTAAGGATCTAATTTGATTGTGCTTGCCAGAGGCTAAAAATTAGCACATCAAATTACATTGAAGTATTTTTTTTGGTTTAACTTGCCAAATGACATTGATAATGGCAATTTTCTTAGTCTTAACTAGTTCATAGGATAAAATTCTTTTTTTTTTCTTTGAAAAATGCAAGTTAAAAAATTACTATGTTTATACTCCCTCTTTCTCTCTCTTTGGGATGCATGGACTCTATTTATTAGAGTGATGGCATTCCTTTTGGCAGTGACAAGAAAAGTTTAGATTTTCAATCACATTTTACTTTGTTTTTGCTTTGAACTTAATTAATGGATGATGATGATAATTGTGGCAACAAATTTTATTAGCATTTTATGCTCATCTTTTAGTTTTCTTTACTAACTTCTAGTGAAATGTATGCATTCAATGCATTTTGTAATTCTAAAAGAAAAATGGCATCACAATATTCATAACTTTTTCATGATGTTCTTGACCATAACTGCAATTGCAGCTGCAGTTGCAATTAACTGGATTCATCGTAGTTATTGTTCATGACAATTGCTACAGATTTTTTATTATGCGATGCATTAAGTTTATTTTTGATAGATTTGCTAGTGGGACGATCATGATAGTCAGTGGAGTGTTTCGCAGGCAGTGCTGATTTTCTTACTGAACATTGCATATTATAAAATAGGTCATGTGAGCCAAGGGTTGTGGGGCCACTGGAGGATTGAAAATTCTGTATTTATTGACATGTAGGTATTTGGGGGTAAAACTGATGATGTGTGTGTTTTGTTTCTTTTAAGGTAGAGGTTTTGATAACATTGTCCCTGTGACAAATATGTCAGTGTACGTCTAAAAGCTCTTCTGTTTTGGTAAATAGTTATTTTTTTCTTTTCCTCTCTCTCTCTCTCTGTTTCCTGAGCTGTAAATAAGGATGATTCACTACACAGAAAACTGCTTTTTCTGATATTTCTGTTACTTTCCTGTCATTTTGTTCTTAGACCTGTTCTGCATGTTGACAAGAGTGTGGCATGGGCCTTCTAAGTAAATTGAGAGATTGCTTAACTATTTTTCTCAAGAAAGGAATGTTAACATCGCTTCATCTCAGGTGCTTCTGGTTACCCATGTTTTCGGGGACTTTTGAAGCAACTTGTTGGCTCTCTAAGCACACAGTTATCTGATCGAAGGTCTAGCATAGTGAAACAGGTAATTTAGTTCTTTTTTATTAGTAGATGGTGGTTCATAAGTTTGTTCTTTTGAGGAGATCAACCCATAACTGCTATAGTCTTTCTGTGAGTTTCAGTTTTAAATTTGTGGAACTCTGCCCCGTAAGCCCCAGTCTGTGGCTCAATACTGATTTTGCTTGATATTATGTACAAATGCATTATTAAAATGGTACCTGGATTGTGAATGCTTAACCTTGTTATTGATATCCCAAAATTTTCATTTTTTTTCCTAGGGAACTTTTTACAGCAATATAATTCAGATTGGATTTTGGAAATTCAAAATTTTTTTTACTGTGGCATTGGGCTTAAAGAAATCTTGAGGAGGAAGCATGCATAAATTGTCTAATAGTGTAGCAAGAACCAAATGACAAATTGACCTTTTCACCCCGCTGTTATGATGAATATTGGCCTATCATGTGGTTGATTACCACACCCCACCTACACTATTCCATTGTGTAGCATATTTGTCCTTTGCTGGCACATAGAGAGCTTTTCTTGTAGACTCAATTTACTATCTTATAACCCTGTTTACTAGCAATTCTTTTGTGCTTTTGGCCCTCTTGATTCAAACTCTTGTTTGATCCTAATATAGTCAACTTTGTATGCCTTTTTGAATCAATTTGTTACTCAAGGGAAAAGGTATATGGCATTTGTGCTTTGACTTGAGACTGCTTGGATGTACACTTCTTTACTTCTGAAACTTAAGAAGTAGGTGGTCAAAAGACCTGCCAATGACTGCCACTTGAAATAAAAAGGATCATTTGGCTATTCTTCTACCCATGGTGGTTTGCGGCCTGTCTCCCTAAAAAAGTCCATTCTTCTTGATTTCCACTCAATTTACTATCTTATAACCCTGTTTACTAGCAATTATTTTGTGCAATTGGTCCTCTTGATTCAAACTCTTGTTTGATCCTAATATAGTCAACTTTGTATGCCTTTTTGAATCAATTTGTTACTCGAGGGAAAAGGTATATGGAATTTGTGCTTTGACTTGAGACTGCTTGGATTTACACTTCTTTACTTCTGAAAATTAAGAAGTAGGTGGTCAAAAGACCTGCCAGTCCTGCCTGCCACTTGAAATAAAAAGGATCCTTTGGCTATTCTTCTACCCATGGTGGTTTGTGGCCTGTCTTCCTAAAAAAGTCCATTCTTCTTGATTTCCACTTAGCTGCTATTCCTGCCAATCTATTATTCACTGGCTATGGTATTGTTACTAGATGTTTTGGAGGTTCACTCTTTGCGATGATGTGTTGAGATTGATGGTAACTTGAGCAAGCTTTGCTTGAACACTGCTTCATGTGAAACTAATTTTTTTTTTCATTGGTTACATCTTAATGTTGTATAAGAGATGACTACAAAAGGCATTCTTAATGCAAAACCTCCCTCCCTGTAGAACCATGCTTCGGGATGCTATGTTAAAATAACTGTATATGCAATACAAAAGAAAGGTAGGCTCAAGAATAGTTGCTCTTATTTTTTGTGCTTGTAGAGGGAATTGTTTGGATAGCGTGCTTTAAAGGTTTTGGTTACTGAAAACTTGGTATAATTACTGATACCTAACTAAGTGGAAATTGTTTATTTTCTCAATGCCCTTTAGAAACGTAGGGCCAGTTCCAACTGTTGCTAAGTCGATTTTTCCTTTTTGAAGGCTTGCCATCTATTGTGCTTTTTGTCGAAGGAACTCTTGGGAGATTTTGAGGCTTGTGCTGAGATGTTTATTCCTGTAAGTTTCTTCTTCTTCTTCTTACACTTAGTAACAAACATATGATTATTTCATACTTAATATACTAAAAAAATTCAGTTATTTTATGTTATGATAATCAGGTCCTTTTCAAGCTGGTTGTGATTACTGTACTTGTAATTGCAGAGTCGGCAGACAACTGCATAAAAACGGTAATGCTCTTCCCCTCCTTCAGTTGCCACAATTGCCTTCGAGATGTGGTTCTCTGATTGCATCCTTTTCTGGTTTCAGATGTTGCGTAACTGCAAAGTTGCCCGTGTGCTTCCTTGTATAGCTGATAGTGCAAAGAATGATCGCAATGCAGTACTTCGTGCAAGGTATGACTACTTTTTCTCTAGAAGTATTTCTTGTGATGTTAATATATCTAGTTTCGTAATTTCTCCATCTTTCTCCAATTGTATTGCAGATGTTGTGAGTATGCACTATTGATACTGGAACATTGGCCTGATGTTCCAGAAATACAGCGGTCAGCTGATCTTTATGAAGATCTGATAAGGTGTTGTGTTGCAGATGCAATGAGCGAGGTATGTATGTTGGAATTCTGCAACTCTTTAGTCTTTGTGGATGGATTCAAGTTTTGATATGTTTATTTACTTTCTCATGCAACTAATGTCGTGATTATGCTTACACTTATGCCTCTGGAATTGAACTCTGCATACTTGATACAATTGTTTATGCTGAGCTACTAATGAAACATCACTAAGAGCAGTTTAATATGTAGATTTAGCTTCAGGAGGTGCCCAATAATGGAACTGTAGTCCCAAAATGTTCAGCAGCAAGAATGACCAATGTGCTACAAGTTTTTTAGTTTCTTGTTTGCAATTAGAAGGTGAAATAGAAAATTGTGAGAGTGTAATACAAGTTACTTATAATAGCTTAATTTTATTATTTTCAGTCTTTAACTGTTGCAGTTGTGAGGAATGTATGGTCCTGTTGGGGTTGTAGAAAAGGATTAGGAGTATTTCTAATTTCTTTTTTCACAGAACATGTAGGTTCATCTTGGAGATGGTGAAGGGAGGGATTTGGAATGGCAGGAGATGTAGGATTGTACAGAAATATGTGTGAACTGTGTATTGTGGTTCTGGCATGCTTATGTGGAGCATTTGTGATAGAGGGGATAGTTATAATTTTAAGGATGTCGAGCTTTCCATTTATAGGCTGGAGCTACCTTTTATATATTTCCTTTTGTTTCTAGGATGGCTTCCCAATTCTGGTCCAATATGGCTTGGATTTCTTGTGTTATATATTTCCTTTTGTTTCTAGGATGGCTTCCCAATTCTAGTCCAATCTTTCTCGGATTTGTTATGTTGGGTTCTTAATTTACTCTTACCTGTCCCTACATAGAGCATTGCTTGTTAATTTCTCGACTACTTAGTATCATTTATTTATTTTTTCTCATTTATTAATGTTGTTGCTGCATTTTCTTGGAGGGTACAAAAATTCTACAAAACTTTTGAATCCTACTATTTCTGACTGCTAATTAAACTGTGGGAAAACATAGAAAATTGTTGGATTAAATTGTGAAAATGAAATCTGGAATAGTTTATAATCAGATTACGCCAATTAAGTGCTATTGTCATTTTCATATAATTTCCTTCAAAGAAACCCAGGATATCGAAGGTGTAGATCTTTTTGTAGTTCTGAGATGTTGCTTATATTTTTCTTCCCTTTTCTTTTCTTGGTTTCTTAAGTTTTTTTCCAGTAACCTAAGGGCTACATGTTCCTCGTTGGTTGATTATGTTGCCTGTTTGGTATTCCAGTGAATAGTATTTGAAAAGAAGAAAACTGGACATTTGTTTGGTTGAATGTTCTGTTATATCATCACCATTCATGGATTCAGCTGTTGCAAATATTGAAAAATTTCTCAATTCCACAACCATAGAAAATTTTATCAATCGCTATTCCTCTAGCCTTCTGTATCTTTTTAATATTTCCAAGGTTTGAAAACCTAGGATGTGTCAACCGAAACCTCTATTGGGTATTTTCTTTTCCTATGTTATTTCTGGCCATAACATCTGTTATTGGGTAACATGTCTTCAAAGATACGAAAAATGTACATAATGTATGTGACTTAACAGGTTCGAGCAACAGCGAGAATGTGCTATAGGATGTTTGCAAAAACTTGGCCAGAGCGTTCCCGACGCTTATTTTCATCTTTTGATCCTGTTATTCAACGGGTATACTCTTTTCTTCATAATGGATGTTATATGTCACGTAATTACTAGGATGACTTTTTCTTAATGTAATCATTTTCTTGTGCAGCTTATTAATGAAGAGGATGGGGGATTGCATAGGCGACATGCATCTCCTTCCATCCGAGATAGGAGTGCACAATTATCATTTACCCCACAAGCATCTGCTCCATCGAATTTTGGAACTTCTGCAATAATTGCAATGGATAGAACTTCAAGCTTATCCTCTGGGGCATCTCTTTCTTCTGGCCTGCTGTCTCAAGCAAAAACCGTTGGTAAAAGTACTGAACGTAGTCTGGAGAGTGTACTGCATGCAAGTAAACAGAAGGTCACTGCAATTGAAAGCATGCTTAGAGGTTTGGAAGTATCTGACAAACAGAATCCTTCAACTCTACGCTCATCTAGTTTGGATCTAGGTATTGCATGGCGCTGCCTATGAAATTTTCTCCTTTCATCTGAGATAAATTTCTTATTTCCAATGATATGAATGTTTTTAATAGTGTTGTAATACATCTGTGAAGATGACTACTAAGTTAAATCTTGAATCACTTTGTGAGCGGCTGAATTTGTCTCTTATTGCCCCTAGCGCAGGAGTTGACCCTCCATCATCTCGTGATCCACCATTCCCAGCAACTGTTCCTGCTTCTAACTATCTCACACACTCTTTAACTTTAGACTCCGCTACTACTAGCATCAGCAAAGGCAGTAACCGCAATGGTGGCTTAGTTTTGTCCAATATTATCACTCAAATTCAAGCTTCCAAAGATTCTGCTAAATTATCTTATCAAAGTGGTGTCGCAACTGAGTCTCTGCCAGCATTTTCATCGTTCTCAGCTAAGAGGGGTTCTGAAAGACTCCAAGAAAGAGGTTCAATAGAAGAGAACAATGACATTAGGGAGGCCAGGCGATTTGCAAATATACACATTGACCGGCAATACGTAGATACGCCTTACAAAGATGCAAACTTCAGGGATTCTCAGAATACACACATTCCCAACTTCCAGAGGCCACTTTTGAGAAAGCATGTAGCTGGACGAATGTCTGCTGGGAGGAGGAGTTTTGATGACAGCCAACTGTCCCTTGGGGAGATGTCAAATTACGTAGAAGGTCCTGCATCTCTCACTGATGCATTAAGTGAAGGACTCAGTCCAAGTTCTGACTGGAATGCTAGGGTTGCTGCTTTCAATTACCTTCGGTCTTTGCTGCAACAGGGTCCTAAAGGTATTCAAGAAGTGGTCCAGAATTTTGAGAAGGTAATGAAATTGTTTTTCCAGCACTTGGATGATCCCCATCATAAAGTTGCACAAGCAGCTCTTTCGACGCTTGCAGATATTATTCCCCCTTGCCGAAAGCCCTTTGAGAGTTACATGGAGAGAATCTTACCCCATGTTTTTTCTAGGTTAATTGACCCCAAGGAACTAGTTAGACAACCTTGCTCGACAACTCTTGAAATTGTCAGCAAAACTTATAGTATTGATACTCTCTTACCTGCATTGCTCCGTTCACTAGATGAACAACGATCACCTAAGGCCAAATTGGCTGTTATGGAATTTGCTATCAGTTCTTTTAACAAGCATGCAATGAACTCTGAAGGTTCTTGTAATACAGGTATTCTAAAACTGTGGTTGGCTAAGTTGACTCCATTAGCCCATGATAAAAATACTAAGCTCAAGGAAGCAGCTATTACATGCATTATATCAGTTTACTCCCACTACGATCCAGTAGCTGTCCTTAATTTTATTCTTAGTTTGTCAGTTGAAGAACAGAATTCCTTGAGACGAGCTCTTAAACAGTACACTCCTCGCATTGAAGTGGACCTAATGAACTTTTTGCAGAGCAAGAAAGAGCGACAGCGCTCCAAGTCCTCTTAT
>CANXYC011321618.1:0-13034 GCA_948193065.1 Aleurites moluccanus
TATATATATATATATAGATTAATTGTGCTGTTGAAAAAATTATATTTGATACTTACCTAAATACTAGGATGTTTTATTAATCATTCGCATAATTTTACTTTGGTGGAATTTGTCAAGGGTCCGTAGAATTCAAATTATATAATCATTCTTTAAGCAGGCTACAATATTAATGAAGTAACCCATCTCAATCATAAACCTCATTTAATTAATTAATTAATTAATTAATCTGTCTCTCTTGACCCATATATTATGTTTTAATTATATTAGTAAATTAAGTATTGATCATGAAATATATAATATTATGCTGAGTGGTTCAACTAATACTGAAATACTTGAAAGTAATTCGAGTTTTTGTATTACAATGAAAAATAAGTTCAGATTCAGAGAGAACAAGCCATTTTCATTATTAGTTAATTAATTAACTAATTAATTAAGCATCCACGCATAAGTGCACCCACTATCATTTTTTAACATATTCTTACAAATAACTATTAATTAATATAATATTACATTCATTATAGCTCATCATCATGTAAAACATTTGTGGGGGCATATCAATGGGGTTGATGCGCTAATTAATGGCATTTATATCTTCTCTCTCTTTATAACTATTATATATCTGCAAATAATATTACTAGTCTTCTTCAAAGTCAAGCAGCAGCCACAGTTTCAGTTTTCCTAGAAGAAGAAGCAGCTTTGGAGCTTGATGATGACGATGATGCATGGAGATGATCTTCTCTCTTAACATTAACACTACTTCTGCACTTTTCTTTTCTCTCGTCATGCTTCATCTGTTTTTCTCTGCACTCTTGACTACAAAATGCTGTATCTCCCCTGTAATATTATTAAATTAAATTATTAATTTACTCAAATATCACCAACAATAAACTCAATTTATAATATAAGATTCAAATTAAAAGAAAAAAAAAGAATATTCAAATTATATATATATATATATATATATATATATATATATATATATATTTATGACTGAATGATAAAATTATTTTAAAATATATTCGAAGATAAAATTATTTTAAAATATATTCGAATTTTAATAGAAATTAAATCAAGAAAATATATATATATATATATATATATGTTATTTATTTCACCATATATAGTAGTATTTCAGAAAAAGAATATATATATATATATAGCTAAATTTAGGGAACAGACTAATTAATTAATTAATTAATATCCAAAAACATTAAATTCGTAAATCAAAAAGTACAAGAAATTCTTTTATCTTTCTAGCTAATATGTATTCATATATAGATATTAATTAACATATATCTAGCAATCTTATGAACTGTTATATACTAACAGCAAAACGGTCATAAAGATCAGAAGTTCAAATCTTGAAATAATTAAATATATATATTTTTTTAAGAAAAAAAAATTAACAATGGGATTGATAAATATATAAATAGAGTATAATACCTATACATGTAAATATCTTTGCCAGGAGCCAAGCGGCGGTTACAAAGGCCACAAGTAGTCAAGAAATGAGCAGTTTCCAAGAAATCGGCGGAGCTTCTTCTATGGTTAAAGTTTCTGGGTGAAACCATGGAGGCTAAGAAACGGTGATCACCATCATCACCATATAATAAACTATTCATGTTATTATTATTATAATATGGAGATGACCCTTGTTCCAGTACTGCTCCATGAGCCTGAGGTGGATCTCCGATCATCTGGTGGTTCAGATCAGACGACGGTTCAATTGTATCCATGTTGGGAAGATCAACGGTGATGCCAGTTATGCTTGTTGTTCTTTTGATGTGTGGGCGTGGACGCTTACCTAGCAACATGTTCTTCTTCTTCTTCTTTGTTTAGAGAGAAAGAGATAGAGAGAGAGAGAGAGAGAGAGAGAGAGAGAGAGAGATTACAGACAAAGGGAGAGAGTGAGAGGAAACGGAAGGTAAGGAGAGAAGATAAACAGAGTGGGAGAGGAGACTAAGATCGAATCTTGGCCGTTGCTTGCGGGCACCGGGTCCTAACAAGTCCACGTTATCACTCTCTTTTCTTTTAATATGAAATTGGTGTTGCACATGTCAATGAAAATAATAAAATCAACATTATTTATTTTTTTAACCTCCCAGTACTTGTAATAGCATTAGGTCCCACTAAACTCAGAAACTAATCAAATGAATATATTTTTTCATTCATAAGATTGAAACTTAAAATTTTATTTTAGAGAATTAAACTCAAATCAACAATAGTTAATAATGATTAAACAATATTGATCTTAAACTTATTCAAAAAAGAGATTTTAATTTCATTTAACCTGTAAATTAACTTAAAAATACTATTCTTATTAAAAATAAAGTAAATTTAGTATTATAAAATTAATTAATTAACATGTATGTTGTCTAAACGTAGTTGAATTAAATTTTAATTAGTTATAAAATAATAAATTAAATAAATGTCATAATCTAATAATAATAAGGTGATGTCACTTTATGAGTGCATATTTAAATTTTATAGTATTTTTAATTATTTTTAAATTGATTTAGTTTTTTTTTTTTTAATTTTATTGTTAAAATTTAGTTTGATTTGTGGAGTTTTTAAATTTGAAGTAAGATTGAAGATATGAGAATTTTTAATTTAAAAATCAGATTTTTTTTAAAAAAAATTCTTTCAAATACTGGTATCCGATTTTTAGTGGAGTTTGACCTAATTTTTGGCCTTTCTATCTGGTTTTTGTCTAGAAATATTTTTCAAGACACATACTCAAAAATTTGTATCCTTTTTTAGTGTTAAGTATCCAATTTTTGAGGCTTCAGCTTGTGATGACCCGATTTTGGGATCAATAATGTAACAATTGGATATTTAATATATATAGCTTTATTTTCTAAGGGTTGGAAGATTTTCTATGGAATTTAGAAAGGAAAAGCTTCAAAAAAAATAAGGAAGAACCTCAAATTGAAAAGCTAGCAATTTACATTGAATTTGCAATCATTAACAATTTATCTCTTAACTTTTCTTATTCTCAATTTTATTTATATTATGGTATGTTAAATTTTTATTCTATTTCAATGAAGTTTATGATATTGATTTCAATTATGACTGACTAATTTTTTGATCCTAGAATTTAAATATAGTTAATTGAATAATTCCATTGTTTAAATTATGATTGGTTGATTATCGTGTGTTTATTTAAATTAGTTAATTTATTGATCTAGGAATATTATTGTTTGATAATTGACCTCTATTAAACAATATCTAAAATGATGTGTGATGGATCAAGAGATGAAGTATGTCATTAGTTTATTGGATAAAAAACTCAAGGGATCGTATTACTAAAAGATTAGAATACACTTTAGAAAATTAAAAATTACTAAAAAACTTAATGAGATTGCATTAACGTAGTGATCACAAGAGTATATATGAAATTGATGTAGATACTTGTGTAGTTGCTTGAGAGAGAATTACATATATTTTTGGGTAATTAATTCATTAACCATAAAAATTGGATAATCAATCATAAATTATAAAATTATAAAAGTTCAATTGACAAAATCTAAATTCTAGACTTGTTTATATTTGCAACCCTTAGAAATTTTTAGTTCACTAAGTTTTAATTTTAAAATATTTCTTAGTTTTAATTCCAAAATCAATTTATAATTTTATCTAAATAATACAAAAAATATTAATTTTGTTATTTGATGCCATTTTCTCGTGGAAACAATTCTTTTCTCATCATTATAACTTTTATGAACAATTTGTGCACTTGCGAAAAATTCACAATGAGTTTTTGGCGTTGTTGCCGGGAAGGCGAAATTATGTTAATTTCAATACTAAATATTTTCTTTATTAATTTAGACGTTTATTTTGTTTTTAACATTTCTTGCTTATTTTTTTTTATTTTAATTACAAAATTTTATGTGAAGATTTGGATCAGCAAATCTTGAGCCTTTCAATCCAAAGATCGAAAAATTATACAAGAGAAACCAGAAGGAAGCAAGATTTTGACAACAATAACAACAGAGAGAGATGGCAGATTCATGAGGTCAAGTTCATGCGACAGCTGAAGCAGTAGCGGTGGCAACAACGGCAGCTGTAGAAAATGGACAAAACAATGTGATACCACCAAATGTTTAAGAACCTCCGGTTCATCATCAACAACAAGCCTAGACTCTGAGGGATTATGTTTTTTCCAACCTGAATGGGGCACAATCTAGCATAGCCAAACCGACTATCAACAACATCTACTTCAAGCTGGACCCTGCATTAATCAATATGGTGTCATAAGTAGTTTATGGGGGGTCCTTCGGAAGATCCAAATGCCCATATTTTCAACTTTGTGGAGCTATGCAATATTGTCAAGATTAATGGTGTATCAGATGAGGCAATCGGGATGATATTATTTTCCCTTTCCTTAAGGGATCATGCAAAGTACTGGTTAAACAAGAATACGACAGACTACTTCAACAACTGAAGGATACTAGTTTAGTCCTTTTTGACTAAGTATTTTTCACCTAAAAAAAAATGCTTAGGTTAAAAAATGATATACTCAATATTGAATAGCTTGAAAGAGAATCCTTATATTATGCTTGGGAAAGGTTTAAAGGGTTGCAGAGGAGATGCCCAAATCATCGAATTGGCAACTATGCATTGATGCAGACATTTAATGGTAAGCTATCTCCTACAATTCAGATAACCTTAGATGCAACAGTTGGGGGTGCCTTGATTAACAAATCGATGGATGAAGCATACCAGTTGATAGCAGAAATTGCTTCAAATAATCATCAGTAGGCCAATGAAAGAGGCCATCCAAAGATAGCTGTTGGAGTTTATGAGGTAGATAGCGATGGTAAATGATAAATTTGACGCACTCTTTAAATTGTTAGGGAATAATAATGTTGGTCAAGTTAATGTTATCTCTAACAATTTAGTGAGTTATGATTTTTATGGAGATAAATATGCCTCTATAAAGTGTTCCACCAGGAACAAATGCAGTATGTTACAAATTTCAACAGACAGGCAATTTAGCAGAATAACCCTCTATATGAACTCATACAACCCTAGGTGGAGAAATCATCTGAATTTCTCATAGAGCAATAAGAATAATCAGTTTAATCCACCAATGTAAGGGAATCAAAGGGGACAAACTAGATCGTTCCAACCTCTAGGTTTTCAACAGAGAAATCAAGTGCAATCCCAGAAGAAGAAGTCGAATATGGAAGACATTGTGGCAAGCTTAGCCAAGTCAACATTTGATTTCATGAATAGAATTGACTCTATACTTCATAATCAAACATCAGTAATAAAAAAATCTAGAAGTGCATATGGGTCAGTTGGCAAACATTGTGTCCAACTGAAGTTAGTGTTCTTTACCCAGTAACACGGAGGTGAACCCTAAAGAGCAATGCAAGGCCATCACTTTAAGAAGCGAAAAGCAGCTAAGAGAGGAGGAACTTAAGAAAGAGCAACTAGAGGAATAATCTTCTAGTGCTTTGGTTAAGGAAGAGAAGAAAGAAGAGGAACCAAGACCACCTAAAGTTCAGTTGGCAAACATTGTGTCCAACTGAAGTTAGGGTTCTTTACCCAGTAACACGGAGGTGAACCCTAAAAAGCAATGCAAGGCCATCACTTTAAGAAGCGAAAAGTAGCTAAGAGAGGAGGAACCTAAGAAAGAGCAACTAGAGGAATAATCTTCTAGTGCTTTGGTTGAGGAAGAGAAGAAAGAAGAGGAACCAACACCACCTAAAGTTCAACCTTATGTTCCACCAATTCCATTTTCTCAAAGGTTGAAAAAGCATAAATTGGACAAACAATATGAGAAATTCTTGGAAATTTTCAAGCAACTTCACATTAACATCCCTTTCGCAGAAGCCCTCGCTCAAATGCCAACATATATGAAGTTTTGAAAAGAGTTGTTGTCCAATAAGACGAAGCTAGAAGAAGATACAACTATAACACTTATGGAGGAGTGCAATGCTATAATCCAGAATAAGCTTTCACTAAAGCTTAAGGATCTAGGGAGTTTCTCCATTCCATTGACCATTGGAGAAACTAAATTCAAGAAAACTCTATGTGATTTAGGAGCAAGTATTAGTTTTATGCCGCTTTACATTTGCGAGAAGCTAGGCTTTAAGGAATTGAAACTAACCAAGATGGCATTGCAATTAGCGGATAGATCAGTTAAATATCCTATTTGAACTATTGAGAATGTGTTAGTTAAAGTGGATAAATTATACTTCCTTGTGGATTTTGTTGTTCTTGATATGGATGAGGATGTAGAAGTTTCATTGATTCTTGAGGGATTAGTTTTGGAAACTGCTAGAGCATTAATTGATGTGAAGCACGAAAGGTTGACTTTGAGAGTAGGAGATGAAGAGGTAGTGTTCAACATAAAAAAGGCAGCAAAATATCTGAATTTCATTGATAATTGTTTTAGTGTTGACATTATTGATTAACTGGTTCAAAAGGTGTTTGAAAAATAATACTTTGTAGATCCTCTTAAAGCTTGTCTAGTCAATAATACGACAACGAAGGATGAAGAATAAGAGGTAGCTGCTTATGCTTATGCATTAGAGGCAACCACACATATGTCATTCCAGAAAAGGCTCAGCTTTGAAGAATTAGGCAAAGGTGGATCACTTCCTCCATCTTTAATTGAGAAAGCTCCAACTCTTGAGCTTAAACCTCTTTTAAATAATCTAAGGTAAGCTTTCCTTTGCTCAAATGATACTTTACCAGCTATTTTAAATGCAAATTTGAGTGAGCTTCAATATGAGAAAACTTTGAGATGTCTTAAGGAGAATAAGATAACCGTAGGATGGATAATTTCAAATATCAAAGGCATAAGCCATTCTTTATATATGTATAAAATTTTGATGGAGGATAACCATAAACCTATAATTAAACATCAAAGAAGGATAAATCCAAACATGAAAGAAATAGTTAGGCTAAAGTTACAAAACTACTTGATGCTGGAATTATCTATCCAATTTCGAATAGTTCATGGGTTATTCCTTTACATGTGGTACCTAAGAAGGATGGGATGATTGTGATAGAAAATAAAAATAATGAATTAATTCCCACTAGAACTATTATAGGGTGGAGAGTATGCATTGATTATAGGAAACTTAATAATGCTACCCACAATGATCATTTTCCTCTTCCCTTTATTGACCAAATGCTCGAAAGGCATATGGACAAAGTTTACTTTTATTTCCTAGATTAATTTTCAAGATATTTTCAGGTTTTCATAGCATCTAAGGATCAAGAGAAGACCACCTTCACCTATCCTTATAGTACCTTTGCATATAGGCAAATGCCCTTCGGATTATGCAATGCCCAAATGACATTTCAACGTTGCTTGATGGAAATTTTTGCGACTTTATAGAAAAGACAATGGAATTGTTCATGGACGATTTTACTATCTATGGGTCTTCTTTTGATGATTGCCTTGCAAACTTGAAGAAGATCTTGGAGCGGTGCAAAGAAACAAATCTTGTTTTGAATTAGGAAAAGTGTCATTTCATGGTACAAGAAGGCATTGTGCTTGGGCATAGGATCTCTTAAGCAGGGATTGAGATGGACAAAGCAAAGATATAAGTAATAGAAAAGCTACCACCATCTCAAATGTTAAGGGAGTAAGAAGTTTCCTTGGTCATACGGGCTTTTATTACCATTTTATCAAGGATTTCTCAAAAATTTGCCAAACTTCTTTGTGATTTGCTTAATAAAGATGTTATTTTTTATTTTAACCAAAAGTGTTTGAGTGCTTTCAACAGGTTGAAGAAAGCTTTAACTTCAGCTCTAATAATTTCACCATATGATTGGAGCCTCCCTTTTGAGATCATATGTGATGCAAGTGACTATGCTATAGGAGCAACATTATGTCAAAGAAATGACAAAAAGATGTATGTGATCTACTATGCAAGCAGGATCTTGGATGAAGCTCAAAAGAATTATACCACTACCGAGAAAGAGATGCTTGTAATTATAGTTGCCCTTGATAAATTCAAGTCATATCTTGTGGGATCAAAAGTGATTGTTTACACAAATCATGTGGCTATTAAGTACCTAATGACAAAGAAGGATGTCAAGCCGTGGTTGATCCGTTGGGCCTACTTTTGCAAGAATTTGATCTTGAGATTAAGGACAAGAAAGGAGCAGAGAACGTGGTAGCATACCACCTTTCACTTCTGGAGCACAACATGGAGATTTAAGAGGAATTGCCTGTCAATGATTACTTCCCTGATAAGCAGTCATTAGCATTCTCCAATTCAGTTCTATGGTATGTTGATTTTGTGAACTATTTGGTAAGTAGGGTAGTCCCTCTTGAATTATCTTCTCATCAAAGGAACAAATTCTTTTCTAATATAAAATACTATTTTTGGGATGAACCACTACTGTTCAAACATTATAGAGATGGACTGATTAGGAGATGTGTGCCTGAGGAGAAGACTAAGAAAATTCTTAAGCATTGCCATTTATAGAGGGTGAAGGCCATACAAGTACTTCTAAAATGGGTACTAAGGTTTGGAAATCTGGGTTTTATTGGCCTACAATTTACAAAGATGCCAAAGAATTCATAGAGTCATGTGATCATTGCCAAAGAATGAGAAATATAATGAGAAAGCATGAAATACCACTCAACACCATTCTTGAGGTGGTGTTATTGATGTAAGGGGGAATCAACTTTATGGGACCGTTTCTTTCGTTGTTCAAAAACCAATATATTTTAGTGGCAGTGGATTACATCTCCAAGTGGATAGAGGCAATAGCTAGCCTGATGAATAATACTCGGGTGGTAATAAGGTTTATCAAAAAGTACATTTTTTCCATATTTAGAGTTCCATGAGCAATTATAAGTAACGAAGGTTCTCATTTTTATAATAAGGCCTTCGATACCTAATTGAATCGATGTGGAGTTACTCACAAGATAGCCACTCCTTACCATCCTCAAACTAGTGGCCAAGTGGAAATCTCAAATCGGGAGTTGAAGCACATATTGGAAAAGACAATGTGCAATTCAAGGAAATATTAGGCACATAAGCTTGACGATGTTGTATGGGCATATAGGACAGCGTACAAGACTCCCATTGGCATGTCCGTATATGGACTTGTCTTAGGAACGCCTGTCATTTATCGGTTGAATTAGAGCATGAAGCTTATTGGGCAATCAAAGAGTTGAACTTAAATCTTAAAGCTGCAGGATCCAAAAGACTGTTGTAGTTGAGCGAGCTGGAATAAATTTGATTGGGAGGTTATAAAATGCGATAATATACAAGGAAAGAACCAAGTAGTGGCATGATAAGCATATTCATAAGCACTAATTTAAGGAGGGAAAACATGTATTGCTTTTTAACTCTTGTCTTAAATTTTTTTAGGTAAGCTAAAATCGAGGTGGTCAGGTCCATTTCAAGTTGTCAAAGTGCACCCCTATGGAGCAATTGAAATTCAAAACGAGGCTTTGGAGACTTTCAAATTTAATGGTCAGCACCTCAAACCATATTTTGAAGGGGTCATATTAGACCAAGGAGTGACCTACCTCTTGGATGACGTCTCATAAACTACCCAACGTCAAACTAATGACGTTAAAGAAATGCTAATGGGAGGCAACCCAAAATTCGTAAACTTTACTTTCTTAATTATTTATTTCTATAAACTTTTGTTTATGTATTTTTTTTTTATGTTTTTAATTAGCTTTAGATTATATTTTTATTTTTAGAAGATCTAGAGTTCTCATTTTTTTTTTTTTAAAAAAAGAGAAATTTAAAAGTCAAAGTAGCAGAAACCGGGTTCCAGTTTCTCAAACTGGTTGACCCAATTTCTTAGAATTAAAGCGCTTTGTACTCGGTTTAATTTAGAATTTAAATTGGAGACACATAATAAAAATTGGGTACAGATTTTCAAACCGATATGCTCGGTTTCTCTGAAAGGGACTGGTTCATACCCAGTTTTTCGCTAAAAATGCCAACTCCAAAAATTGTGTACCTATTTTTCGCAGCATTTAACTCGATTTTTCTCTAAAATTGGGAGTTATACCTAATTTTTTAGGATTAAATCTGGTTTTCGAATGGGTAACTGCTCACTTCACCATTTTTAAATCTTTTCTAATTCTCTCAAAAACCTTTAGGAAGATAGGAAGTTTCTTTGATCATCTTTCTTGTGATTTTCTTTCATTTTCTTTGAGAATGCTAAGGATCAAGCACATCGGGAGGCCAAGGTCATGGAGACGCGCTTGGCAAAGGACTGAACCACCACCACCAATCACACTATTATGAGATTTTCAAAGCCTCACTCATCAAGATAAGTTTGTTTATGTCTCCCAACCTAAATTAGAAGATACTAGATTTGTTGATGTGTATATTTTAGATGTGTTAGAACTGAAAACTATTGTGTTTGCCTTGTTGGATAACATTGGATGGAGGAAATTTGCAATCTTTTGTGTTCCCACTTATAGAGAATTAGACTTTGAATTTTTGAGTAGCCTGACATACACCATTTATAATTTTGAGACTACTTACCCAAAATTTTTAGAATTTAATTTAATGGGTGTTAAAAGGAGACTCTTATTGATTGAATTTAATGAAATATTTGGGTTTGATTATGAGGGATTAAAAAAGGAACCTAGAGCTTTTAATGAAGGGATTGTATTGTCATAGTTGACCAGAATTAGTTCTTATATCTAGAGTGAAGGAAAGGCTAATTTAATGCACAGTCATGCCATTCGATATATACATCGATTAATGCCACACACCTTGTTTGGAAGAGGGAAGAATATTAGTAACATTTCCAAATAAGAGTTATTTTTCATTTGGTGCATGATGGAGGGAAGACGAGTGAACACTACTTATTGGTTGCATCCTCACTTTAAACATCTAGGCAACTCGATTAGAGGAAAGATAGTAGGGGTTGGTCTAATTATTGCCATTGCATATCATTTTGGGTTCTAGAATCATCCCTATGGCTTTATCCCAGTTGGAGTGGAGGTATTTGATCTTGCGATTGTAAGAAGATGGGGTTTTTTGTTATGGGAGAGGACAAATTATATTATTTGGTAGATAGGCAGGGCCAGAGAATAACACGTCATAGACCAATACCGACTGATGTTCCTGATATTGAGACTGCACCATCTGACACAGAGCCCGAGACATATGTTGAGCCTGATCTATAATGCTTTCCCTAGCCTCCTCCCTCTTCTCAGACATTTGTAGCAAGTTGATCTACGTCGATGCCATCAATTAAAGACCTCCTTGAGCGTATAAAAATTGAGACTAATCGTTGATTTTTGCAAATGGAGATGGATAATGAGAGTCAATTTCAGTCTTACATGATCTGATTGAGGGTAGTTATCGATGCATGCACATTCACTTTGATGCTCAGTTTGAGAAAATTTAGGCGACCTTGGATATTTACAGTCCACCGGGTTCACCTTGATTGGTGTTTTTATTTTTATTTTATGTTTTATTTTATTTGCATTTCAGAACTTTTTGCACTTAAATCTTGCTTATTGTCTCTTTTAATTTTTGTGGAGTATAATTGACATTAGGGACAATGTCAAGTTTAAGTGTGGAGGTATTTTTTATTTTCAGTATTATTTATTTTAGTACTTAATTTTGTGTGCTGGTTTTATTTTCGCAGTTATTTTCGTTTAAATTTAGTATTTATTTTTATTTTAATTATTTTGTTTAATTTAGTTATGTATAATAATTTTATTTATTTCTATAATATTAATTGTTAGATAATTAATAATTATAAGATAATTATGAATAAGTTATTTTTAGATTTTAGATAATAATTAGGAATAATAGATAATTTAGAATTAGGGTAGAGAACTTAAATTCAATTAGGTAAAGGTAAGATATTTTCTTCCTATATATAGAATCACAAACCATAAGAAAGTTCATTAAAAAATTTTCTGCTATTGACTCTTCATTAATTCTCTTGCTACTAACTGCTTTTCTTTGACAATGATTAAGACAAGATCTGTTGTTTTAAAGGAAGGCCAAGTGGCTATTCCTAAGGAAAGGAAAATGAGCAACATCCATGCAAAGAAAGTTTCTATCTCATCCCCCATTCTAGGAGATATGATGGCCCTAGGGTATGGGAAAGACATAAGGCCATCTAAACCCGTAGAACTTCATTATGCTTTTCTACAGAAAATTTGCCATAAGTACTTTACTTTTACAATCTAATACCCAGGACCTAAAGTCCCTCTCTTCATATAACACAACCTGCACAAATCAATACTTCTATTCCTATACTCATTCCATACTACAATGTACATGCCACATTTATTATCATTTTCTCCCATCCAATACTTTACATTTCATATATAGTGTAAATATTATACCTCATTAACATAGCTTCATTTTACATTGTCATTGCTAAATCCATTATTATATATCATAGAGCTACTATAGAAAGATCTATAAATACAAATAAGGAGTCATTACGTAGATAAGGAAGATTACACTCCTGAAGAAAGAGAGAGGAAATGGAATCGTCACTAACTATCAAACTTTGAAAAGGTAAACCACAATAGGGTGAGACGAATCTCAGTGAATAGCATATATATTCCCTCACTTGTGAGGCTATGTACTCACAAGGAAGGTCATTCAATAATAAATTACAATATTCCAAGATAATAATATCAATGCCAAGAAATAAAGTTTCCAATGGAATTCAATATCCAGTTTCAAGTACAATATAGTTCAATAGGAATAATCATATAATCAATAACATTGGTCATTTGCAAGAAAAGACTGTGAACCAAATGTTTTATATCCATGATAGTTAGCAAAATCCAATAAACAATGGACAGAGACTGCAGTTAAGTAGCATGTCAAAAGTCATACAGTTGATCAGACTATATGTTTAGGACCTTAACCCCCTCCTAAATAGAGTTTCCAATACAATATACTGTGCATAATACCTAATGAACAAACATATACCCCATCGGGAGAGTAGTACTGTCAATGGTCTCATATATAGGGTAAGTAAAAATGTTGTCCAATAATGAACATCAATCAATACATTTATATATATCAAGGATTCAATTAACAATG
>CANXYC011321698.1:0-12027 GCA_948193065.1 Aleurites moluccanus
AGATTTTGGGGTAGAGTTGGATTTGGGTTCCCAGGATCGAAACCAGGCTCTGATAGCCCAATTTCGGGTGAGGTCACTGTTGATAGATGATATAAAACTGGCCCATGATAGAGATCCTTATCTTCTAAAGCTAAAGAGACAGGTTCAGAATGGTCGGATGATAGAGTTCATTGTTGATGATGGGGTTTTGAGATGTGGGAGGTGTATCTGTGTACCGAATTGTGATGAGCTACAAGATCATATCATACGAGAGGCATACTATTCTGCTTACAGTGTACATCCAGGGATTTCAAAGATGTACCATGATCTCAAAGATGTTTATTGGTGGCTTGGGATGAAGAAGGATGTAGCTCAATTTGTATCTAAATGCTTAGCCTATCAGCAGGTTAAGTTTGAGCATCAAAAGCCATTAGGGCTACTTCAGGAGATAGAGCTGCCAGAGTGGAAATGTGAACAGGTTACTATAGATTTCATAGTTGGTCTACCACAGACTTCGAGGGGGTATGATTCTATCTGGGTTATTGTTGATCTGTTGACGAAGTCTGCACACTTTTTAGAGGTTAAGACCAGCTATTCAATAGCTCAGTACGCACGGTTATATGTGGATAAGATTGTGCGTCTTCTTAGAGTTCCTCTGGTGATCATATCTGACAGGGATACGCAGTTCACATCTCGGTTTTGGCAGAAATTTCAGAAGGCTATGGGTACCCAGCTATGGTTCAGTATTGCTTTTCATCCGCAGACTGATGGGAGGTCAGAGAGGACGATCCAGACTTTGGAGGACATGCTCAGATTATGTGTTCTGGATTTCAAAGGTAGTTGGGATTATTATCTGCCACTGATAGAGTACTCCTACAATAATAGTTATCACTCTTCGATTGGTATGGCTCCATTTGAAGCACTATATGATAGGAAGTGCACATCTCCAGTATGTTGGGTGGAGCCCGGATAGAAGCAGTTAGAGGGACCAGAGCTTATTAGAGAGACTATGGAGAAGGTTCCTATGATCATAGAGCGGATGAGGATTGCCTTCAGTAGGCAAAAGAGTTATGCTGATCCGAAGAGGAAGGATGTACAGTTTTCAGTTGGTGATCATGTCTTTCTAAAGGTCTCACCGATGAGGAGAGTTATGAGATTTGTGAAGAGGGGCAAGCTATCACCACGATTTATAGGCTCGTTTGAGGTACTTGAGCAGATTGGCGGTGTGGCCTATAAATTGGCTTTTCCTCCCAATATGAGACACGTACATCCAGTCTTCCACATATCGATGCTGTGGAAATATGTGTCAGATCCATCGTACATTTTGGAGATACAAGATATGGATCTCAGTGAGGATTTGTCTTATGAGGAGCTACCTGTAGAGATTATTGACAGATAGGTCAGGAAGCTTCGAAATAAAGAGATCACTATGGTGAAAAGTGCTATGGAGGAACCAGATGATGGATGAGTGTACATGGGAGAGCGAGTAGGAGATGCGGAGCAGATATCCATCCCTGTTTCAGCAGTGAGGTATGTGTTCTATTTAAATTCGAGGACGAATTTATTTGTAGGAGGGTAGAATGTAATACCCTAGAAATGCCATAACATGAATACATGAATTAATTCTCAGAATATGATCCTTTAGTCTTGAAATGATGGGAAATAATTTTAGAGACACAGTTAGAAAGTAAATTTGAAACTTTTTCGGAAACTGGCGGTGTTGGGAATACTGCTGAAAAATGAGCAGTCTGGTCAACAGAAAAATTTCTGAAATTGACTTGGGGGGGTAAAAGATGATCATAATTTATGCCTAATTTTGGTAAAAAGAAATAAGTAAAAATCATTTAGGTACATTGAAAAAGTAAGTAATGACATTTTGGTAAATAAAGGGAAATTCAAGGTGAATAGTGAAAAGTGGTCGGTCGGGGTTACAGAATGACTCCAGAACTATTTTTATAAATAAGTATAAATTAAAATAAGCCTATACACTTCCCACACTAATATTTAAATCTTGACAGAATTGTCAGAATAAATTACAGAAGATTTAAGGACCAAAGTGTAAAGGATGGAACTTGAGGGATTTAGTTGTAATTTTCCAAGTGAGTTTGTCTTATATGGCATCACCATTTTTGTGTTCTTCATTTCCATTTCTTCATCTCCATTGCCGTGACCATTGTTTTCTTCTTCTCCATCTTCATCTTTTCATAATTCTTATAGATTTCTTTAGGATTTTGATAGAAAAGTGATAATTCAAGGTAGCTTAACTCATTTCTAACCTTAGATTGAAGTGAGGAGCAAAGGATTGGGAGGAGAATTCAAGAAGGAATTTCGGCCAACTTGAGGAAAATTGAGGTAAGAGTTCTTTGTTTGATTTGATTAATGATTTAGTGTTTATTTAGGTTGAATTGAATTGGTAATGTGTTTAATTGCTTTGATTATTGCTAATTTGATGAAATTCCCAAATTGAATGCTTGAATTTGAAGTTGTAAAGAATGAGTTTATGAATTAGTGTTAGGAATTGCTAATTGATGTTAGAAATGAGTAATTGGATATGGTTGGACAACTAATTGATGGTTAATTTGATGTAGAATTGGAGATTGTGGAAGTTGAGTTTTCAAAGTAGCCAAATTTGGGGATTTTGGTGGAATTGGTTCAATTGGCTAGTGCATTGGCTATTTAGAGGCTTAGGTGAGTTTACATTGTATCAATTAACTTGTTTATATTATTGAATTGTTGAATTAAAACTTTTGTCAAAATCCCTAAAGTGGCCGAACCATTATGCCCTAACATTGCCTATGGTTTTGCTTGATTTTCTTTTGCCAATTTGATCCATTTTACCATTGTTTAATTATTTTCTTTGATACCTATGCTTTGTTGGACAATGTGGCTTGGTGTTGGTTTGATTGGGCAAGCCAAACTTGCCACCAAACCTAACCTATTGGCTTGCCATTGTATGCCCACCAAGTGTTCAATGAAATGTCTAGTTCATTTGCCATTGTCCTATTGGTTTGCATACCATAGGCCTACCAATTGAATGCCATTGTCGCCAGCGACATTGGCATGCCAATTGACCTACCAATTTTGGCCACCGAACCAACTTTTGTTTCATACCTTTACTTGTTGCCATACTTGCTATTAGTGATTGTACATTGTTTATGACATTGCCATTAAGCATATTGAATATTGAATTGATTGATACTGAGCTGATTATTATTTGATTGACTGATATCCAAATGCCATTGTTGCTTATGGTATCCCTTGTTATTGACCCTGATATGGTTTGGAAGAACTACCGATTCGACAGGGTAGTGGGGAAATACTGTCGACCTTGTGCACATTGTAGTATTGAACCCTAGCTAAGAGGGATTATGGTCCTGGCCATAGGGCCTGATCAGCCTTATGCTTATATGATATTGGTGACCTATACGGTCCAGTGATATTGATTGACTGGAGACTGTATGATTTCATTTCATACAGTCCATCCCATTATCTGTCTTTCCATATGTAGCCGAGCTTATATATGCTATTTCTTTGGTTTACTGTACCTTGATAGCCATTCTATTTTCTGTTATTTCCTTGACTGAAACCATTGATTAATTAAGCCTATTCTTTATTATTGATGTATGTAAATTCACTGAGTATCATCCATACTCACCTTTTTGTTTGTTTACCCTTTTAAGGAGAAGAGTAGGTTGCAGGATCCAGTCATCTGTTTCTCTGTGGATTCCTGCTATGGACTTTCTGATGTATATACTTTTGGATTACTGTATTTATATTATTTTAGTGTTCATTATCTAGCTGCTCCATGGGTATATATTGGGTAGTTAGGAGATGAACATTGTTTATGTATAATATTGACGGTATATATTGATTATATGATGATGCATGATATATGATATATGCTTGTGACAGCCAACTGCAGAATGGTGACAGAATAATTGACAGGTTAACAGAATGAATAACAGGATAATATAATGGATGGTAATTATAATAAATGAATATATATTGAGGTTGATAGACTGTGTAATCGTACTGGGTTCTATGGGTGCCGGTCGCCATTGGCATTTCCCGTGCCCTAGGACCGTCGCAGTCCGGGAAACTGGGTCATGACACATATCTAATAGTATTTGGATGCAAATGCTTTATATTAAATACCAAGGATAATCTTAGAAAATTTGATTCCAAAACCAACATTGGTATATTTCTTGGATATTCTACTACTAGTAAAGCATATAGAGTTTTTAATAAAAGAACTCTAGTAGTAGAAGAGTCTATGCATGTGACATTTGATGAATTGAACCCTTTTGAAACCAAAAAATTTGATTTGGGTGAAGTAATTAATAATTTTAAAAATACTCATTTGAATGATTCATCTTATGTCATTGACAATCTTGTTGACTCATCCAAATAAATTAATGAAAGTTTTGAGAATCAACCAATTGATCTTGAGAACCCTCAAAGTATAGATGAACTTCCAAAAGATTGGAAATTCAAAAGGGATCATCCCAAAGATTTGATCTTTAGAGAACCATCTAAGGGAATTACCACGAGATCTTCATTTAAGGAGATAATAAATAACCTTACATTCATCTCTAAAACAGAACCTAAGAACATCAAAGAAGCCTTAGATGATGAGAGTTGGGTAGATGCCATGCAAGAGAAGTTGAATCAATTTGAAAGAAACAAGGTTTGGACCTTAGTTCCTAGACCTTTAGATCATCCTATCATTGGCACAAAGTGGGATTTTAGAAACAAAATGGATGAGGATGGAGTAATAACTAGAAATAAGGCTAGGCTAGTGGCTCAAGGGTATAATCAAGAATAAGGAATAGACTTTAATGAAACCTTAGCACCCGTAGCTAGAGTTGAGGCTATTATAATGCTTTTAGCATTTGCATATGAACTTTAAATTGTATCAAATGGATATTAAAAGTGCATTTTTAAATAGATATATTAAAGAAGAAGTGTATGTTGCTCAACCCCCTGATTTTGAATGTTTTGATTTTCCAAACCATGTCTTTAAACTTCAAAAAGCCCTTTATGGTCTAAAACAAGCTCCTAGAGCTTGGTATGATAAACTTAGTTCATTTTTAATTAAAAATAGTTTTTCAAAAAGAAGAGTTGATACAACACTCTTTATTAAAAAAGACAAGAAAGATTTGTTAATTGTTTAAATTTATGTGGATGACATAATATTTGGTGCTACTAATGAATCTTCATGCAAAGAATTTTCTAAGTGCATGCAAGAAGAATTTGAAATGAGCATGATGGGAGAATTGAAGTATTTCCATGGACTTCAAATCAAGCAAGAAGAAGAAGTAATATTCATCAACCAATCTAAATACATAAAAAGTCTTCTCAAAAGATTTGGGATGGAAGGAGAAAAGGCAAGTCGAACTCTAATCAGTCTTTCTATCAAACTTGACAAGGATGATCTTGGCAAACCTATTGAAGAAAATAAATATAGAGATATGATTGGAAGTTTGCTTTATTTAACTGCTAGTAGACCTGATATTATGTTTGTTGTATATTTTTGTGTTAGATTTCAATCTTTTCCAAAAGAGTCACATTTGCATGCTGTAAAAAGGATTTTTAAATATTTAATTGGCACTTAACACATAGGCTTATGGTATCCTGGAGGCATGGATTTTAATCTTGTTGGATATTTAGATGCCGATTTTGCTAGTAGTTACTTAGATAGGAAAAGTACCTCTGGTACTTGTCAACTCCTAGGAAATTGTCTTGTTTCTTGGTTTAGCAAGAAATAAAATTTTGTGGCTTTGTCCAGCGCAGAAGCCGAATATGTGGTAGCCACTTGTTGTTGTACACAAGTATTGTGGATGAAATAATAAATTAAAGATTTTGGTATGCCTCTAAAAACTATTCCCATTAAGTATGATGATACTAGTGCTATAAATTTATCAAAAAACCCTGTTTAACATTCAAGGAGTAAACATATTGACATTAGACACCATTTTCTTAGAGATCATGTGCAAAATCATAATGTTGTTCTAGAATTTGTAGTGTCAAATAATCAATTGACCGATATTTTTACAAAACCCTTGAATGAAGAAATGATGAATTTTATTAAGAGAGAATTAGGCATGTTGGATGGAAAAATTTTCAAAAAATAATTTTTTTTTTGCATGTTTTTAGTCGCAGCCGCGACCCACAGGAGTCGCAGCTGTGACCATCGGAATGCTAGGAGTCACAAACCGCTACACTCTTCTGATTTTTGTTGTTCTGTTTAGTTCGCAGCCACGACATTTATTCTATCGCAGCCGCTACCATTTATGTCACAGTCGTGATTAGATTTTTGTCGCAGCCGCGAGTTGCGCGATTTTTAGTTTTTAAAACTTCTTTCTCGCGTTTTTCACTCACCTTCTCTCTAACTTCAAAATATTTTCTCTCAAAATTTCTCTCCTTTTCTTGCTTCAATCTTCATTTCGCACCTCAATGGGACCCCAAAGAGTAAAATCTTGGGCTAGGAAGGGTCAAGAAGCTTCTAAAAGACCAAAATTAGGGCAGACCTCCATTCCCTCTCCTTCATCTGGTTCCTCCTCCTCATAATCCTCTTCTCCACCTATTCCTCCTCCTCCCGCTTCAATTCCTTCTCCTGCTCCTGTTACAAAGAAGAAAAGGACTCCAATCAATCATGAAGAGTGGAATCCTACAGATCTTAAAGTATTGGTTCAATCTCTGTCTCCTCAGGAAATTACTCGATATGAAAATCTTTCTTCAAATCGTTCAATTTTTCCTTCTAGATATGTGAATTGGATGAAGTTAGAATGATTAGGACTGAGTGAACCCATTAGGATAAAACTTCAATCTATCCATTGACTCACAATGGTGGATATTAAGCTTGACTATTTTCCTTTGCTTACCTTGGAATTTTTCTCCACTTTTTCTCTTGACACAACCAGAGGATCTACCTATGGTAACATGAGTTTCATACTCTTGGGTAAACCCTATACTCTTACACTTAGGCAAACCAGTCAGCTTTTTGGATTTTCTGAAATTGGGGCAACTGGTTTTTCCCATGAATTTGAAGAAAATATGCATGAGTTTTGAAAGGAAATCACTTGGTCTTCTCAATCTTTTAATCCCAAAATTTCAAAATCCACAAGTATTAGAGACCCCGTTCTCAAGGTGCTTCACAGAATTATCACCTATATAATCAACAGTAGAGGAACCAGTTACAGTGCTTTTCTCAAAACCGAGTTATTCTTTCTTTGGTGCATCGAGAAAAATCATCCTATTGCCTCTGCTAGGTGGTTGGTGGATCAATTTCACAACATTGCTTGCAAGAAATCAGGAGATATTGTTTGTGGTCACTTGGTGACACATATAGCTTGCGCAATCTGTGAAAATCCCTCTTTTGATCCAGACAACACCGCTTTCAAACCCCTAGTTCATAATCTTTCAGAAAATAAATTTCTTGGGGTTATTACCTTGCAGCGTATGAGGATCGTTGAAAAAAGGTCAGATGGATCTTTTGTTCTTAAAGTTGTTCCTGCTGTTAGTGAGGAAGCTGAGCAATCGGAAGAGGTTCCTGCTCCCTTTGTTGAAACTATAGTTCTTTCTCAGCCTGCACCTCCTGAAGACACAGTTGCTTCCTCTTCGCTCATGAAATTTCTAACAGCTCACTTCGATGCTTTGGAGAATCGCCAAACTGAGATTATGGTGCGTATACAAAAATTGGATGATAGAGTCTCTTCTGTTGAGACTGAAGTCAAGACTTCTCTCAAAGCTGCCATTCAACGTTTACGTCGCCAACAACATGAATTTTTGGCAGAAATGGAGCATCGTGAGACTTTTTCTCCATCAGCTTCAGACACAGTTGATGTTAAGTCCAGTGAGAATGGGAAAGTAGAGTCTCCTAAAGATGTTGCCCCTTCTCAACCCTTGGATAAAGGTAAGGCACCTGCTGATTTCTCCAGCATTACAGCTATTGGAGCCGCTGCAGTCCAGGGTTCTTCAGATCCTGCTCCCGATGTTCCTCCTTTATAGATTTTCCTTTTGTTGTTTTGGCCTTTGTTTCTTAAAACTCTTTCTTGTAATGATTTGATTCAATCTACTTTGATTATTTTGCTTTTTGATTGGTATCAAACAAAGGGGGAGAAAGTGATGCATGTGATATGTGTTATATTTGATTTTTGATATATGTTATATTGATTTTAAATTTTATCTATGATTGATTGTTATGTGATATGTGTTATATTTATATTGATTTTAAATGTCATATTCTATGATTGATTTCTAATAAAGCACAAATTAAGGGGGAGTTTATTAAAACACATAATCATGCATTCCCTTTTATAATTGGTTGTTTGTCACCATCAAAAAGAGGGAGATTGTTAGACCTTAAGGTCTTCATCATACTTATTTTGATGGTTACAAACAACAAATTAATGGACTAATAAGTTTGTTTGATTATATGCAAGAATTTTCAAGAATTTCTCTGAAGTATTGCAGGATGATGCTTAGTTGCGGGCGTGACCATTTGTAGTCGCGGGTGCGACGATAGGCATAAGCTTGGTCACAGGTGCCACAAAATCAGTCACAGTCTTGAAAAGTTTCAGGTTGCAGGCGCGACACTTTCTAGTCGCGGGCGCGAAATTGATTTGAGATATCTAAAAATATCCAGTAGCTTTCAGGAAAACAGTGTCCCTTCAATAGCAGGCGTGACATAAAGAAGTCGAGGGTGTGACAAAATTATTTGCGGGCGCGAAATTAAAATCAGAATATCTCAAAACATCCAGTAGCTTCAAGATGAATAGTGTCATTCAGTCGCGAGCGCGACATTATACTGTCGCGGGTGCAACCAAATAAAATCGCAAGATTGTCCAAGCTCAGTCGCGGGTATAAAGAAGCTCAACCAAGTTTGAATGCTGAATCTCGCAATTAGTAGCGGGCGTGACAGTTTCAGTAGCGGGAGCTACTCGGTAAAATTCAAATTTATTCTTCTTCGAGCCAAAAAGGAAAGAAGCTAGTCGCAGGCGCGACTCACGTGTAAACTAACCGTTGGAATGAAAATTCAGGTGCATTTATTGCAGGAAAATGAGTTTAAACGACTCTTTCTTCAACCAAGACTATAAATATGAGTTGATTTGTATTAAATGAGGAGAGAACAATATTAAAACAAGTTCATAAGTCATTTATTAAAAGCTCATTCATATTTATTGTGCAAAATCAGTTTATACTTGTATTTATTATAAAATCTTCAAAGTTGTTGAAGATCTTTGTTTATAAGAGAGCGTGGTAGAAAAGGGGATTATTTCTTCTGATCTCTTGTAGATCTTTTGGATTGGGTGTGAGTCTAGTTTGAGAAAAATACATTGTAAAAGGTTAAAATGTGAATCAAAACACTTAGATTTGATCTTGAACCTGTAAAATGATTAAAGATAATGAAATACTCAAGTGTAACATTGAGTAGTGGATGTAGGCTTGTTTTGGCCAAATCACTATAAATTTTTGTGTTGATTTTTTTCTTCTCTTCTTTCATCATATTTTTAATTGGTTATTATTTTTAAAAGACAATCAATTCACCCCCTCTTGATTGCCAAAGGAACTAACAAAAAATATAAATTAATTTTTCTAATGTTAATTTTTTATTTTATTTTTTAAGTTCAATTTAATTTTCATAAATAAAATATATATATATAATTTTTGCTCAATTCAATTTTTTATCATTATTTTTTTTATTTTTATTTTTAAAATTTTTATTCTATTTTAGTATTTTAATTTTTTAATTTTATATAAACTTTTAATTATTTAAATTAATTTAATATTAATTTGATAAGTTTTAAATTTTGACTTACTATAACATGAACGATAATTCATTTTTATTTAATTTTTAAATAATAATATGTATTGTTATTAATTTATTATTGTGATATATTTCATTTATACAAATAATAATAATAATTAAAAAAAGCAACAAAATAAGGGACAGATTGAATTTCCGTAAAAAATAAAACGACGTCATTTTAATCAAATATAATAATAACAATTTCAAGGACAAAACAATGCAATTTTGATTAAGAAATTTAAAAAATAAAAAAGTCTCATTCATCCGATGTAAAAAATCCTGCCAATCACCGAGTTTTGGTTCGAGTTCCAGAAGATGGATAATTGGGATGAATTGGTCCGACCTGTCAATCATTCGGTCCAATTTTCAAAATCTTGATTTTAACCATTTATCATTCAACTGATTACTAATTGTGCAATACATGAGCCTCGGTAATTGTCACATTGGACATTAAAAATTGAGAAATTATATTATTGGTGTCTAAATTTTTAACAAATATTCTATTTTAATGTATAAATAATTTTTTTCTACCTGATAAATTTTTCAATTTTTAAAAATAATTTCATATAATTATTTTTAATGGTTTATCAGTTAACAAAGTGTTAATTTGTAACTCTTCAATCTCTAAAATTGAGAGAAGAATTAGAAGGAATATTTCTAAATTGTTGAATGTTAAAATAAGATTTTACAGGGAGCCAAAGAGTTTCTACTTCAGAGGGAAGAGAATTGCAAATTATCACTCTAGTGATTGATAAACAAGTAAAAATACTTGAGAAACTCATTAGGTCAAAAAAATTATTCAGATATCAAAATAATATATTTAAAAAGTTCAGATACCAATGGTGTAATTTTTCACTATGTGTCCATTATAGCAACTACTTGAGTCTATATATTACTGAGTTAGCACTTCAATGATTGATAAATAACTAAATATTTAAATGAGATTATTTTTAAAAGTTAAAAAATTTATCTGACCCAAAGAGTTTCAACTTCAGAGGGAAGAGAATTGCAAATTATCACTCTAGTGATTGATAAACGAGTAAAAATACTTGAGAAACTCATTAGGTCAAAAAAATTATTCAGACATTAAAATAATATATTTAAAAAATTCAGATACCAATGGTGTAATTTTTCACTATGTGTCCATTATAGCAACTACTTGAGTCTATATATTACAAAGTTAGCACTTCAATGGTTGATAAATAACTAAATATTTAAATGAGATTATTTTTAAAAGTAAAAAATTTATCTGACTAAAAAATTATCTAGACAACAAAATAATAAATTTTTAAAATATAAATATCTATAATATAATTTTTCTAAAATAATCAATCAAACAAATCATCAATAAAAGACAATATTAATGAAATTTGAATTTTTAAACTTTTTTATTGATCTTAACACTCTATTTGGAAAAAGGAGAACAATTAGGGAAAGAAAGGGAGGGAATGAGAGAGATTTTGAGATTTGTGATTTCCTTCGTTTGAAAAGCTGAGAAAAAGCTAAGAAATAGGTTAACAAGAAGATTAACTCTATGGGCCTACACAAAATATTTTTCCCCCAAAATTTGAGGGGAATTGAGGAGAAAAATGATTTTTTCAATTATAATCATGGTTGTTAAAATCGGATTGGATCGGCAAGTTGAATTTGAAAAATCGAGAATTAAACTAAAAATCGATCTGGTCAGCTTCTATTTACCCGTCCCTAAAATTCAATTAAAAAATTGGTGAATTGATCGAATCGAACCGATTTTCCTGTTCGAGCGGATCATATTTTTTTTTTTAATTTATAATATTTTTTTTAATTTTTTTAATTTTTTAATTTTTTTTTTTATCAAAATGACATCATTTTTGTCAAGCAAAAACGATGATGTTTTGAGTTAAAAGAAATTAAGAGAATTTTAGTAATTTAGTTTCAATTTTACCCTACACCAAAACCTACACAATGCCAAAATCATGCATGTTACTTTGTTGCATGAGTAAATGTTTGAGCAAATTAATGTTCATAACTTACTATATATATATATATATATATATATATATATATATATATATATAACTTTTGATTTAATATTATTAGATTGACACCATAAAAAATATGGTCTTATATAAATTCTTGATTTAGACATAATTACATTATATTTTTTTTCATCTTCAAATTATATATATATATATATATATATATATATATATATATATATATATATATATATATATATATATATATATATAAACAAA
>CANXYC011321803.1:0-16916 GCA_948193065.1 Aleurites moluccanus
AAAAAAAACTTTTTAAAAAAAATTAATATCAATATATTTATTTATTATAATATTTTATATATTTATAAATATAGAGATATATATATATATATATATATATATATATATATATATATATATATATATATATATATAACAAAATTCAAGTTCTTTTTCATTATATATGTACATATATATAACAAAATTCAAGTTCTTTTTCATTATATATGTACATATCCTATTAGATACTATAAGATATATATAGTGACCAGAACTTTTAATCAAATTCATTTATGAAACAAAAATTAATAAGCATTACTAGTATAGCTAGTGTGAGGCTTCACCCAGACACCGCTCGTTCGGGTCCGCTTTAAAAAATGTGTGCGGGATTGGAATGCTCATTTGGGGCAATTTCTCAATGAGAAGACAATATTAGCTCATTTTATTTGAAAATAATTTTGATTTTGGAAGTCGTCACCTTAAGTTATTTTTGTTGAAAAAATTTAAGAAAAAAATTTATTTTGACTCCAAATTTATCCCAAAGGAAAAAAATGCACCAGTTTTTGAAACCAAAGAGGATTCGGGAACTAAATTTTCGGTTGAATTTAGCTTTTAATTTTAACCTTGATTTAAAATGATTTTCATGAGCAATTAAAAAATGACATATAGGATGCATGAGCAAGTAAATAAATGGATGAACAATTAAAATATAAGTAATCAAGTAAAACAATCAAAAAAATCAATAAAAGTAAATTATTACACCTCAAAATTTCAAAATAGGGGATATCAACTCTAACCCTTATGGGTTCTAGGTTGATCACACATTCAACAAATACATTCGCGAATGAGGGTTGATTTTATACCCAATTTATCATGTTTTGATTCTTTATTTTGATGCTCTACCAAAGTAAAGAAGATGAGTTAGAAGACGATACCTTTGCCCTAACTTTTAGGGATATTGGCAGACGGAGTGCTCTTCCTGACCGGAGTCCCACCTTGGATCGAATGGAGTCCGAGAAATTGGTCGAGATGCCTTTTTAGCTCTTAAGAAAACAAACCGACAGAGGGATCTTACTTAGAAAAAATATAATTTTGAGATTCAACACGCCCATAGTAGCAACTATTTAAATTTAAAGAGAGCAAAAAAGAGAGAAAATATCTCTTGGAAAGAAAAAAAAAAAAAAGACGAAATTCAATAAAGTAAACGATTTATTATCTTCTTTTCCTTGTTTCTGTGTGTCCTAGAAAGTGGGGGGAGGCTCTCTATTCATAATAGGAGTTTGGGGGGTCGAATCCCATCATTTTTTAATATGGGATTCTGAAGAAAATATGTCAGAATGTCGCTGCCACCGGCAAGAGACACTGTTGCCGCTGAAAGGGGGTGGCGATGCGGCCGTGGTGCCTTGGCGGCACATAGTGTGAAGGAGGGCGGCAACAGTGGCAAGGAGCCATGCTGTCGCCCCTAGGCATGGCGGTTACCGCTCCGCCACCCCTCTCTGGCAGTAATGTTATGCCTAGAGTGCGGCACCTGCGTCCCGACTTCATTATAAAGCCGCTCTGAGTCCGTCCGAGCGTGGGTTTAGTTTCGGGGAATGTCGTTCGGGTTGGCACGAGTCTAAGGGTGTAAAAAATGAGTATTCACAGCTAGCCAAAATGATATAAACTAGAATTTGTGTGTTCTTTTTTTTTTTTTTTCTTTTGAGGAAGCTAGAATTTGTGTTAATAGTAATATATTTGAATGAACTTATATATTACTCTCAAATGAACATCCAAATAGATTTCATTTAAGAGAATATTAATTGTGAATAAAATCTATTTTTTTCCATAATAAGATATCAATTGGTTTGTCAAAGGAAAAAAAAAAATTGGAGCATGTGGATATGTTCAACTAGGGGTGTATGCGGATCGATTTGATGTGATTTTAATACAATATTTAATTCAATTCATTAATTGTGAATTAAAAATTTAGTAATTTAATCTAACCAATGAAAAAAAAAATATAATCTAATGCAAAATTGCGGATCAGATTGGATCGAATTATGCAGTTTTATGTTATAATAGAAAAAATAATAATTCCTTAACTCATGTAATTTATAATGTAATATTTAATTAATAATTCATAATATAATATTAATTACACTTTTTCTTATTAACATTTTTTTAATCCAAAATAATTTAAATAAAAAGAAAAAATAATAATTCTTTAACTCAAATAAGATAAACTAATTAAGTTCATAATATATTTTTCTATTAATATCTTCAAACTTTGTATAAATTAAAAATTCACAGAACTAATAAATTCACATAAAATTCTTGCATTCAATATCATAATTAATGATCAAATATAAATTTATTAATTATTATGTTTTAATAAATTTTGATCAAGGAGCTAAAGATTGAATAGAAAAATAAAAAGAGGATATAACATTATCTTTTCGCTAGGCATAATAAAGTAGATTTTTTTTTTTTTCAGTTCATATCAACATTATGATTGTTAAAATCAGATCGGATCAATCGATCGAATTGAAAAATCAGAAACTGAATCAAGGATTGGTCCGGTCAATCTTCAAAAATTCGTTCTCAAAAATCGGTTAAAAAATCGATAAATCCATCAAACTAGATCGATTTTTTAGTTTGAGCGGGTTATATTTTTTTTTAATTTTTTTTAATTTTTGATCAAAAATAATAAATATAAAATTATATTTATTTTCATTATATATATAATAAATATCAAATTATATATACATATATATGTATATTGATTTTTTTTTTCTGTTTAATTGGTTTGATCCCGATCGAATTTCTAATTTTTTGACCATTTGCTTTTATCGATTTTATAACCGGATCGATTTTAAAAATATTGATCAACATGATTCTCAATCAATAACATAAAATAAAATAAAATATAAAAACAAAAATATATAAGATAATAGAAATAATATGAAAAGTTGATTATTTAAATAAATTGAACTCAAAAAAATTGAGAGAGAAAGAGGCGACAAACAAAAAAAAATGAGAGGTTATTGGAGTTTGGACAAAATTTGGTAGATAAAAATAAAGAGAAAGCGCATACAAAATATATTGTTGTCTTGTTGAATTTGATCAATTTATTATATCAATTTATTGTAAATGAGATAATTCAAGTTAAGTTTTTAATTTATATTTAAATTAAAAAAATATAAATAGATTGACTTATATATAAATATATATATATTATGGGTTAAGTTAAATTAATTTACGAGTTAATATATTTAATATTCAATTTAATTCAACTCACAAAATACAAATTAAAAAAATTTCAAACTAATCCACCTCAAAACACTTATTATAATTGCAATTTAAGCTGGAGGATCGGATTG
Source organism: Aleurites moluccanus (assembly GCA_948193065.1). Lineage (NCBI taxonomy): Eukaryota > Viridiplantae > Streptophyta > Magnoliopsida > Malpighiales > Euphorbiaceae > Aleurites > Aleurites moluccanus. The sequence goes on from CANXYC011321803.1 coordinate 3,339, forward strand.
GACGGTTTACCAACATTCAAAATGTTCAACAAATATAGGGCCTATTTCGGAATTTTTTAAATATATTAAATAAAAAAATATATAGTTTAGGCTAATAAACAGTTAACATGATAACACCGTTGAAGGTTCAGCAGAAAAGCAGATTCCCTCCTTTATAGACCCCAACACGGAAACCCATCTCTCTCATTAACATCTTCAATTTTTCTCCCTCTGATTTTTCTTCTCTCTCCTGGAAAATTAACAATGAAATACTCAAAACATACTCCGCCACTTCTCCACTTTCTCGGCATCCAAACACTGGTAAAATGACTTAAACACACAGCCAATACACACGCCCACGCAAAAATTAGTAAAATAACTAAGTACAATATATTCAGTGAAGGAAGAGCCATGGGTGCGTCGCTATCGAACTTGACGGAAGGAGCCAACGGCGCGGCCATGGGTCCGGGATTAGGAGATATACCGGAAAGCTGCGTGGCGTGCGTGTTTACCTACTTGACGCCGCCGGAGATTTGCAATCTGGCTCGATTGAACCGTGCTTTTCGAGGTGCGGCGTCTTCCGATTCCGTTTGGGAGAAGAAATTGCCGTCTAATTACCGAGATCTGCTCGATTTGTTGCCTCCTATACGTTATCAGAACTTATCCAAGAAGGATATCTTTGCCCTCCTCTCGAGGCCTGTTCCCTTTGACGATGGCAATAAGGTCAGTTTGCTCCCATTTCCTTATAACTTTTTGAGTTGTTTGTGGTTAAGTTTTAGGGTAGTATTAGGAAAACTGGGATTTTAATTGTTTTTTATTTTGATGTTTGATTGATTTTGGGCAGGAGTTGTGGTTGGATAGAGTGACGGGAAGGGTATGTATTTCGATATCGGCCAAGGGGATGGCAATAACGGGGATTGAGGACCGGAGATATTGGAATTGGGTTCCCACTGAAGAATCTAGGTTGGTTTTAACTGAATTATGATGATTGATGTTTAATTTACTGTGGCTTAATTAGGGAGTTAAATAATTTTAGAGAGAATGATTTAGGTTTTTCTAGTTATGGTTGGAGGCAGCTTTCAAGCATGGATACCTATGACCGATGAATGCAATTCATTATTTGTTCATTTGCTTTCTATAAATGGTTCTTTTGCACGCTGAATTGAATGTTATGGTGCAAATTGAAATAATTTTATTTCTGGAGTGATTCGTATTTGTTTCATTAATAAAAACTTGGTGTTGGTGTTATAGAAATTCGGAGGAGACTTTATGGTTGCTATGGTTTTGCTTTGGGATTTTCTGGCGCAATTACCAGAGCGTGTACTTATTATTTATTTATTTATTTATTTTGCTGTGTTTGGCCAACCGAGTGTTGGTTAATTGTTCTAATGTTGAAAGTGATTGTTGCAGGCGCAGAGAGCTTTTAATCATATTTAGACTTCTTTGGAGCTACTATTGATTTCGGTTCTATTTAGTTTGTTCAAGGACAATGTGAATATGAAAAGATTTATTATGAGTATATTTGACCATGGCATGTTAAAAGGATGGGAAAACAAATGAATAGACATAGAATGATAGATAATTGAGCTTCATCCATCATCCAGGCCATACTAGGAATGAGACAGAACAGCTTTAATGCTGCAAAAGACTAAAATACTTCCTCTCGAGTTCCTACGTGTAATAATTGTCTTAGGGCTCAATTTCATTCATGATTTTGAACAGTTGAATTTATCCTAAAATTTTAATATGATTACTGAACTCTAATTTATTTCACTAATATCATTCGATTTTGATTTTATGTCATTAAAATCACTATTTCTAGAATCTAGATTTTGAGAGAATTTGTTAAATGTGATTTTTGTTATATGACAATGTAGTAAAATCTTCTAAACATGGCTTTTATATTTACAATAGGCTGTAGAGCTTTGTAGCTGGAACATTTAAAATTTATCTAAATGTTTACAAAAACTTGGCAATAGCGACTTTATTTAAAAATCAAAGTGGGATTGCCCTAGGCAAAATTAGGAATTTGAAGCTAAAATTCTCACCTGAAAAATCTCTGCCTCATGTGAACTCTTATCTGATTCTGAGGGCCATGAAACCTTGTGCAGTTCCCCCCCCCCAAAAAAAAGCACCATCACCACCACAAAATAGTAATAATAAGAGCAGAAACTCCAATCAAATTTTATTTAGTTGGTGGGTTTGGAAAATAAAATTTTACTGCAAAAGAAACTTCAAATCTAGCAAATTGTGTTAGGGAATTTTGATATGCAAATCTAATTATTTCGTGTTGGAATTTAACAATGTTTGTGCCACATTAATTTCCTTGATATTCAGTATCTGTTTCAATGCTTCCTATATAGATTAACTTGAATTGCTTTCCTTAACAACTTTCTTGTCTTTTCTCAAGTCCTATGGCAACTTTTTTTTTTTTTTTCAATTTCTTTCACAAAGATGGTGCTTACAGATTTTGACAGTGAAGTTCTGTGTTGTTTTGCAATCTGCAGATTCCATGTCGTGGCCTATTTGCAGCAAATATGGTGGTTTGAAGTAGATGGGGTTGTAAAGTTACCTTTTCCTCCTGATATCTATACGCTATCCTTCAGGCTTCACCTTGGGAGATTTGCCAAAAGGTTGGGACGGCGTGTGTGCAATTTTGAGCATACCCATGGTTGGGATATAAAGCCAGTACGATTTGAGTTGTCTACTTCTGATGGTCAGCAAGCATCATCTGAATGTTGTTTAGATGAGACAGAACAAGACGAAATAAATGGCAACCATAAACGTGGATGCTGGATAGAGTACAAGGTAGGTGAATTTGTTGTGACCGACTCAGTACCTGCCACTGAGGTCCAATTTTCCATGAAACAGATTGATTGCACACATTCCAAAGGGGGGCTTTGTGTAGATTCAGTTTTTATTATCCCCAGTGATCTCAGAGAATGTAAAAAAAGAGGGGTTTTGAAGTAGCCAGAAATACGAAGGCGGTGTTGTTTAGTATTTTAATCATCCCAGATATTCCTAGCTGGGTTTTATCATACAGCTTATACTTCTGTAGGTATTTCACGTTTTAGGGGATGTCATCATATTTTGTTTTTGAAGTGGGTACCTCTATGGTAATGTAATCTTGCTGCTGTATTTGATCCAGTTTTGTTTCATTTTATACCTTTGCAGATAGGATTAACAGAAATGCTTTGATTTGTTTCCAGTCTTACTGGCTTTCTGTTTAGCGTTTCATTAGTTAGTTTGATGCAAATGAGGCTTATTATAGCTTAATCAAAGGTGAGGTTATCACATGTTTTTTTGTCTGTTTGACTTCAGCAAAACTTCGATGTTTGCAAGACTGCACTCTCTCTCTCTCTTTCTCTGCCTCTGCATGACATGGTTTCTTTTTCCTTTTTTATCAATTTGAACAATGATAATTTACTATTTTTGTAAAATTTAGTATCCAAATTGTCTTTTTTTTGAGGATAGGAAATTTTGTTGATAGTGTGGTGATCTGCAAAATTATGGAATGGACACAGGTTACCTACTGTGACTCTAGTAGATTTAGTCTGGTTCTCCATACTTGGTGTAATTTTACTGTGATTAAGGTATGTATTTATACTGCGTTAGGTTGTTCAATATTTTCTAACCCATAATTGAGAATGTTTAAATTGTTGCACGCTATTAGACATGATTCTTGTATCTCAGACAAATATTTGTAAACAATGAAAATATTAAGGAAACAACACAACACAGACTTGGCACAATTACATACATATTAATCCTGAAATTATGCTTGTAATTGTGCAAAGTCTGTGTTGTTTCCTTAATATTTTCATTGTTTAGAATATTCACAATTAGCTTTCTGTTTGTAGTTAATATGTAGGAATATTAGTAACAATTGCTTGAAGGAAACATTTAGTTTGCTGTTTTTGAACCATGCAAGGTTTTCTGTTCGCTTTGCATAGAGCTGTTTGAGAAGCTCAAAAGCACTGATCAGCTCTGCCTTTATCAAAATACTTGTAGTTTCATAGTATATCATTTATTCTCTCCCCTGCATTGGTATTTGCAAGTAAAAGGGATCTTTCTGTATTTGTTTACTGTTTCGCAGAGTTCCATTAAGTTCTCTGTTTATAATTTACTTGTTTGCCCGACTGGATATTAGCTTTTAGTTCTAACTTTGCTGTTGCTTTCCTTCGCTACCACGATGGAAGAGGAGTTACAAAAACAGTAAAGAACTAGTAACTGATTGTTCTTGTAATAGTTTTTTGTTGTGTTGGTCAATCCTATCAGCAGTCTACTTCTTGTTCTGAAAATGCAACAAACAACATTTTGTGGTTCAGCTCTAATTTGAGTTGCGTCCTCTAGCTATAGAATTCACTTTATGAACTATTTGTTGTACCGAATCGTCTCTCTCTCTTTCTGTATCTAGCCGAGTTTATGAACCTTGTTTGTTGCCACACTATGTGGTGCTAAAGCTGGTATGGAGTATGGACCACAGGTAGAGAGTTTTAGCTTCTTAAATTCGTTATTATATGGTCAAATTTGTTTCGTTGTTTTAGTTCCAGTATGATATGGTAATAGTGATTCCTTTGTCTTGTAATAAACAGATTTTGATTAAGCAACTATTGTCATTGGATTTTTATGGCAGGAGCAGGAACTTCGTATTATTATAAAATTGCATTATTAGTTTCTCTCTCTTTCTTTTTCCCTTTGTAAAGCACCCAACAACTGTTCTTAATAAACAGACTTTTAGTTATTGAAAAATTGATTATCTTTCTTAGATCCCATTTTTCTTGGTACTTGGTTATTTTTGCAGTATTTCTTATCTGCATCATTTGCTTTTCCGTGGATAGAGTTATAGTTATTGGAGGGTTTGATTGGTGTAGCCATATCTTCCCACAAATAGTTTAACGTACATTCTGATGATTTAGAAATTGGTTTGCTTGAGCAATTCTATAGCAAGGAATGTCTTGTTTCTTTGCCTGTCCATTTGAAATGCCTAAGTTTCTATTTGGTTAACTTGTTAAATTTAGTACAGAAAGCCCTTTTAGTGTTGATTTTAGATGAGTGACTAGGAGTTAATATTTCGCATTTGAATTGTCAACTTCTAGTTTAGGGTTTTTGATAAAATTTGCGGATGGAGAAGTGTTTCAAAATTTAATGATCAGTAGTTTGCTTTCATAATTTTGAGAGCAGCTTATTTTTCAATTATTAGAGTTTGCCCTTCTAAACATTTTGGATATTTTTTTTTGAACGATTGGCGTGGTTAAATTATTTTTATAGGAGTTATGATATTAATAATTAGTATTATAAGAGAGAAGAAATTTTTTATAAGACATTATATTTTTAGTGGTTTACATATTAAATTATTAATTGTTGATAATTAGTAATTAATAATTAAATGTTAATGATCATTGAATAATGATTTGAGAATCAAATATTAACCGCTAATAATTTAAACTTTAAACTTTATTTTAATCTTTGAACTGTTAACTAATAAATTTTGAAATATTACTTCAAAAAATATATTTATCAAATATTTCAAAGCTGCAGTTGTGGATTCAAATGTTTCCAACTGCCCATATAAACAGACTCTTAACCTTCTTTTTCTTGATTGTTTCATCCCATGTGTAAGACTGTTTGGTTAATATTATGATATCACATAACAAGATCTATATGTTCTCAGAACTGTAGAAACCAATTAGGGTTTTTATTGAATTCAATGGCTTTGGTTGATTGATGGTTCTTCTTCTACTACTACTACCAAGAGATTGGTCCACCTCATCTCGGCGCCGCCCATGTACAATTATAGTATGCAGGAATCTTTGGAGAAATGGTTCTGTTTATGAGTTAAATTGGAGTGTAAGAGTCTCCTTATTTAATTATTTCCTGCAAAATTAGTCCTAAAAATTTTCTGCTTTTTATTTATTTATTTTTTTTGCAGTTGCTAAACCTTTTAATTTTGGACCACTAGAGAAAAATTTAAGTCTGAATTTTTAATAGGATTGCCCCTTATCTATGTTTTTGTTGTAATGAGTTTCTCCAACATGTTTTAAATTTAAAGTTTCCAAAGCTTAAGGACCACTGATTACTTGACATGTTCTATCTTCTATGACCGTATGCCCTTCTTTTTTAGGTCTGCCCTTCATGTGCTCACCTCCTCTCATCCGTCGTTTTAGCTTTTAGGCAGTGAAATCTTTACCTGTTGGCTTAGACTTTGGCTGTGTCTTTGTTAATGTGCCTTTTTAGTTTCGAGGGAAGAAGTAACTATTTTTTTTTATTCGCCGGAAAAATTTTCATGTAAAAATTAAATTTAGATAAATAAGATAATTTTTTTTTATAAATTAATAAAATATTTTAAATTTTTTTATAAATTAATGAGAATTTTATTTTTTCGTGAAATTGGACCATCAAATAGTTTCTTCCCTATTAGTTTCTCTAACCAGTTGTGAGAAATCAATGCTACAAAACTAAAAGATATAGCTTACATGGTACATATCAAAAGCTTAGCCTTTCAATTAATTGTAAAACCCACTTTTTTTTTTTTTTTTTTTTTCTTGTATGTTGAAATAAATAGAGACAAATATAAATAAATATCTTGTGGTTTTCGTCATTTTCATTTTAAGAGTCTATGAATTTTTTTTTTATAAAAGGATATTTGAATTTTACATCGATAATATCATTAATAATTAATGTCGTTAGGATTGTAAATCTTAAAATATTAATATTGCAAAATTCAGACCCCTTTTATTAAAAAAAATTTCGCAATCTAAATTATATGATACTTTTTTGTACTTATCTCTAAAAAAATATTCTTTTTAAACTTTAAATATTTTATGATATAATAAGAGCCTGTTTAGTATCATTGTTAGTTATATACAAACTTCAAGATTGATAAGTTTCTTAAAAAATAGTTATTTATTTTAAAACAAAATATACTCGAGGTAATGTTTACTTGAATTTTGGTTTGTTTTCTTGGTAAAAATGGTTAATGGCAGAGAAAAAGAACATATTTAAACCCTTGAAGCAAAGGTTAATTTTGATGCATGTTTGAAAATGACAGTCATGTATTATATATCCAATGGTAAGTAAATGTTTTTGTTTTGTTTTCTTCGGTAATAGTCAAATTGTTGAAAAGGATGGGATTCTATTTTGATAAAAACTACAAGATAGGAGTTTTGTAAATAAAAAAAATAATTATCTTTATTAATAAAAAAAATAATTATCAAGAGAGTTTTATATTTTTATAAATTTTTTTTTAATTTAAATATAAATTAATTAGATTCAATAAATTTTACTTTAATTTTTCTCGTGATCTATTAGAAATAGTATGATATATAACATAACCTTATACTGTTCAATTGATCTTTCAACCCTACTCTTCTAGGGTCTAAATATTTCATACCACACTGTAAGGAAAATTCAAAATTAAGTCATATTCAGTTTATCAAACTTTCTTCTTGGTAATACCTCCATCATCATCATACAATCATCATCCGTGGTGGAGATGGTGTGTTAGCAATAGTAGCAGCAGCAGCAGCAGCAATATTAGCTGAAGCTAGTCTAATGGTGGACTGGTAATTAAATTAAGAAACCTATCAAAACATTGCAAAACTTATATATATATATATATATATAATGTCTTAAAAAATTAAAATGAAAATTAATAGTAAGGTCTAAAATACATTGAATATATGCGGGTTAATTAATATTTTTCTCCTGTAAAATGATCAAATACTCTAAGTCATTTTAACATTTTAAAAATACATTAACTCCTTCTTGATGAATGTGTTATTATAATAGTACTAATTTCGTCCAATTTTATCGTTAGTCAATTCTAAAATAGATAATAAGGGTAGTAAAAAGACATAAATATTTTTACCTTTTATTTTTAATTAATTAAATTCAATTTCATATTTTTTTATAAATTCAAAAATAAACAATAATATTTCTTAAAAAATATTTGTTATTTTTTATTTTAAAAAAAATTAAATTATTTCTTTTTAAATTTTTTAATAAAAATAAAAAATTCATTTTCATATATTTGACAAATTTGAAAATAAAAAATAATTTTTTTTAAAAAATTATTTTTTATTTTGAATTTTTTTATTCTTTTAAAAATAAAATAAAAATATTTTTATTTATTTTTGTTTTTAAATTTGTCAAAAAATATAAAAATATATTTTTTTAATCCTAAAAATATTTTTAAAATAAAAATAGAATATAATTAATCAAAATAAATGACAATAATATTTTTATTTTTTTATTATCTTTATTAATTATTTTAAAGTTGATTAATAATAAAATTTAACGAAAGTGTCTAATAATATATTATGATATTTATCAAAAAGATTTAATATATTTTTAAAAAATCAAAACACACTTGATGTATTGAAAAATTTTATAAAGAAAAAATATTAATTAATCTAATATATGAAATAAAGCAAAGTATCTTACTTTTATTTAAAAATTTTCATATCAATAAACCAAACCTTCTCTTACTTCACCTGTCTTCCATTGATTTTTTTTCATTAAATAAACACTATTGACCTCTGTACCAATAGGGTAAATGTTTATCCCAAGGATACTGCTTTATTCCTGTAATTTGTTAAAACTGTTTATATACTATGACATCAAACAAACCAATTAATTTTCATCTGCCCTTCTGTTTTATTTTTTTTAAGAAGAAATAAATTGATTATATATAGAAATGATAAAATTATTAAAGTAGATTTTAGGGGTGCTTTCATTCCTTTCCAAAAGTAGTTCTTCCAACTTTTAAAACTTTATAAAGGCATGCATTTGTTTCTTCAATCCATAGGGAAAGCTTCTACTACTTTTTTCCCATTTGAAATAAATAAAGATATGTAAATATATCTTTTATCACTAGGTAGAATTTTTTATTTACAAATTAGCATATAATGAATGACATTTGTAATGCAATAATTCAATAAATATTCACATTAATTAACATAGAATATGTAATCTTAAAATCTCATATTTAGAGAGTGTTTGATTATCTTTTAACAATATTTTAATAAAATAACTTCTTAATCGATAAAAAATTGTGATTGTTTGATAAAAATATAATAGCATCTTAACTTTTTTAATGAATCAGATTTACATTAAAATATAAATGATTAACAGATGTTCAATTTTAAATTATTCAGACTTTTAAACTGTTTAAATTTCTTAATTATTAAAAAATATTCCGCTTTTAAAGTATCTTACCAATTAAGATATCTCCTAGGATACATCTAAGAGAATATACACATGCAAATAAATAGAATCTTAATGTCTCTGCACTGTATATTTCAACCTTCACTATCACAGAATTTAGGCATCTTAAATATAAATAGGATATGAAGCATATAAAAATAATATTTTTTTTTTCCTCATCTATCAAATGAATTATTTTATTTATAAAAGGAGAAAGTGACTCAAATTTAAAATTTTATTCAAATTGAGATATATATTATCAAATCAAGAGCTTATTTAATTTAATGATTGTAGTTTAATTGTTAACCTCTAGTAATTACAACTAACGGTCGAAAATTCAAAGTTATTAGCTAAAAATTTCATGTATTTTAATTATAATTTTAAATTATTAATAATTAAATTTTAAAATATTATTTTAAATCTTAAATTTATATTAATATTATTGAGAACTGAAACATCAAATGCTTACTCCCTATAAAGTATTGATTCTCACCTGATCGTGAGAAATATACAGAACACTACATTAAATAATCGCTTCAAACATAATGTATATAATATATGTGTCGACAAACTGAGATACAAAATTTTTTTAAGTGAATTTATTTCATTATATAAGATTATAAACTATTAATTGTGATAACATATATTAAGTATTAAAAAAAAATTATTTTAATTTTCACATAAATTAAAAAAAATAATTAAATTAATTAAAATAATAATTTTTATTTTATATTTTCTATAAATATCTTTTATTTATATTATTAAATAATTATCTTGAAAATAATTATTATTTAATGTTAATTTTACAAACCAATAAAATTTCATTTAACTTTAAATTTTACCACCTACAAAATTTTAGCCAATAAATTTTAATTAAAAAACAATAATAACTTAATAAATTAAATATTTTATCAAAATTAATAATTATCATTTCCTAATCAAATATTCATATTTCTAGCATGCATGTTTTGTTTAATTTAATAAAATTAATTAATTATTTATTCATAAAAGTATAATGTGTTAAAATATTAAATATAAATATATTAATAAATTAATATATAAACTACCATTTAAAAAAAATGGATTGTAAACTAAATATATTAATTAACTACTTAAATCATAAGTTTATGAATTAAATTGACTTAAAAATATTACGAGTTATTATATGTCATGTCATTGATTTATTTTGAAGAGTAATTTCATGGATTCTTACTTGCCTTAAATTAGTCCTCATTAGCCATAAACTAAAATTATAATAAAAAAATTATAAAATAATATTTGATAAATTAATAATTTATATTATATAATAATTAATATTTCACAATGACTGAAGTCAATAGAACAAATTAATACTCAAGTTATCATATGTCATTTCATTGTTTTGTTTTGGAGAGCAATTTCATGGATTCTTACTAGCCTTAAATTTGAGCTTTTTTCTTAAAAAAAAAAAAAATTACTATTTTATAACAAAATCTATTATTATTACATGTTTATATTAATCGCGCATTCGATATCTGCTTTGTCTGATGTAGCGCATTCAATATCCTCTTTGTCTGACGCAGCGCATCCAAGGCCCGTGCTATTTTTATTTTATTTTTTTTAAATTAATATTTTTTTTAATTTTTTATTAAATTAATTTAAAAGTACAGGCCTTTAATTTTTTTTTATTTCAGTTAGCACAATATCTGTAATTATTTTTTTTTTAAATTAATACCTAAAATTAGTTAATAATATTTTTATTAGAATCATGATAGTATTAAATTTATTTAATTAAATAATTAAATTTTAAAAATAAATATTTTTGATGTATTATATTTTTATTGTTAAATTATTTATTTTAGAAAGTTTAGTTAAAATTATTAATTTACACACATAATATTAAATTTGTTAATGTTATTATTTTTTTTATTAATTTGTAAATTAATTATTTATAATAATATTTTGTTAGATTTAGACTTTTTAATTTTTCAACTCCCTAAATATTTTTTATTTAATCGCATAATCAATAAGTTATTATTTTTTTTCTACATATTTTGTGATTGATTGTTGTTTAAACATTTTAATATCAACTTAGAAATGTTAAAAAGTTATTCTCATTTTATTAATATTGTTTTGCGTAACATTTTAAGTTAATATTTAGAATATTTTAATTAAATGTGAAGTATTTTAAAAAATTAGAGGCTTTAATTAACTACATTATATTTTTATTTATTTTTATTTTTTTAAATTAATATTTTTTTAATTTTTTATTAAATTAATTTTAAAATGCAGGCCTCTAATTTTTTTTTGTTCCAGTTAACACAATATTTATAAGTAATTTTTTTTTTAAATTAATACCTAAAATTAGTTAATAGTATTTTTATTAAAATCATGATAGTATTAAATTTATTTAGTTAAATAATTAAATTTTAAAAATAAATATTTTTGATTTATTATATTTTTATTGTTAAATTATTTATTTTAGAAAGTTTAGTTAAAATTAATAATTTACACACATAATATTAAATTTGTTAGTGTTATTTTTTTTTTATCAATTTGTAAATTAATTATTTATTATAATATTTAGTTAGATTTAGACTCTTTAATTTTTTAACTCCCCAAATATTTTCATTTAACCGCACAATCAGTAAGTTATTATTTTTTTTTCTATATATTTTTTTTTATTTTGTGATTGATTGTTGTTTAAATTTTTTAATATTCACTTAGAAATATTAAAAAGTTATTTTCATTTTATTAATATTATTTTGCGTAACATTTTAAGTTAATATTTAGAATATTTTAATTAAATGCAAAGCATTTTAAAAAATTAGAGACCTATATTTTTAAATTAATTTAATAAAAAATAAAAAAAATTAAAATATAACTCAATGCTGCGTCATACAACGCGAATCTTGAATACGCTGTGTCAGACAAAGCAGGCATTGGATGCGCTGTGTCAAACAACGTGGGTATCAGATGCGCTATGGGTATAAATCGGTAATAATAATAGATTTTGTTATAAAATGGTAATTTTTTTTTTGTTATTTTTAAGAAAAAAGCTCAATTTCTTGATTTAAATAAAAATATGTAATAAAATATTTTTTAATTATATATATATGTATATATTTATATCAATATTTTCAAAATTAAACCGGTTAAAAAATCGATAAAAGCAAAGGATCATAAAATTAGAGATTCGATTGAGATCAAACTGATTAAATAGAAAAAATCAATATACATATATATGTATATATAATTTAATATTTATTATATATATGATAAAAATAAATATAATTTAACATTTATTATTTTTGATAAAAAAATAAAAAAATGAAAAAAAAATTGATCTGTTCGAATCGAAAAAATCAATCTGATTTAATCACGAATCGAAAAAATCAATCTGATTTAATCAGTTTACCTGTTGCTTAACTGGTTTTTTAGGACGAGTTTTTAAGAGCTGACTGAACTAAAAATTAGTTAAATTCTCGATTTTTTTGATTCAATTAATCGGTCTGATCTAATTTTAACAACCATAATTTACATACACAAGTATTTAAAAAATTTATAATAACTAAATATAATAATGAAGAAATTAACTGTATCTTTAAATTACGTATTATACATATTATTTTTCTACTAAATATTTTAAATATATTGATTAAAAAATAAAAATTTAGTTAAAATTAAATAAAAAATTTAAAAATAAATTAAATAAATATAAATTGAGATTTTAACGTACCATTTGAAATGATAATAATTATAATAAAATATAATTTTTTTAAAATCTTAATCATCCAATTTATTTTTATATTAATTAATTTATATTTATTTAAAATAATTATTCTTAATCGGTGTCCTAAGACACTTGTAAAAAACAAAAGATATACTTCCTAAAAAATTATTGGAAAGATATAAAAAATTTATATATCATAGTGAAATGTACAAGTATTATGCAATGTACTTTTATTATTAAAAAGTTAGATGAGATTATTAATATAAGGGAAAAAATATATAAATACGACCCTATGTATACTCAAAATAATATATTTTCATTATTGAACGTTCTAAAAATATATCATTTCGTCTACTTTCTTTCTTAATTTTTTTAACTCACTCTCTTTTAACATGAATAATTAATCGATTCGATTCGAATTAAATTAAATTTTTTAAAAATTAAATAAATCAAATTATAATCGAATTGAATTAAATCAAATTAAATTGAAAATTTTTCAAATCAAATTAAATTAAATTAATATATTTTGGTTCGATTATTTGGTTATTTCGGTTATTTAAATAAAATAAATATAAAATCATTAAAAATATATATTTTTAACTATATATATATATATATATATATATATATATATATATATATATATATATATATATATATATATATATATATAAATATTT
>CANXYC011321967.1:0-15899 GCA_948193065.1 Aleurites moluccanus
AGCATTTTCATAATTAATTGGGTTATAATTGATTGTTGCATATCATTTAGGTTGTCATTTGGGTTCTACGCGGTACTGGTCGCTTATGCATCACCCGTACCCTAGGACCGTCACGACTTCCGAGATAGGTCGTGACATTCATGGAGAATTTATGATTATTTATTGTAGTATAAAGATTTGATGTGTTTTATACACTTTGAACTTATCTAGTTTGATTTCACTAAAGAATAAGATTGGACTAGTTGAAATAGGCATGTTAAGATCACATTACATGATATTTTCATGCTACACATCCATACTCGATCCATGTCATTAATTATATTAATGTGTGACCATTGATGGGTCTATTTACAATAATTATAATGAAGATCGCTTTGATCCTATATTAGTATAATTAATAAGTTGGATTGATTAGAGATGATTTCAGTATTGATAACAATTTGAGCTTATAAGGATATTTTATGATGTATATTTATAAAATGTTATATATATATTATAAAATATAGAATTTCCTAGTTTTAGGAATAGACAACTTTTAGAAGAGAAATGATATTATTCACTTTTTAATGATTAACACGTACAAAAAATACATATATATAATAAAGTGATAACAACATATTAACTTCTTATTTGGATTACAAAAGAACTTTTCATCCTTATCTTAGCTTTCATCTTTCTCTTAGCTTCATGTAACAGATGGATAACACATATCTCTAACATCCCCCCTTAATCTAGGGGTCATGTCCAAAATTCCTAGATTGATTTTGCATTTGTGAAAGCTTTTTCTATCCAGTGACTTAGTGAGACCATCAGCTATTTGATCTTTAGCAGATATATGAACAACTTGCAATGCACCACTATCAACTTTGTCTCGTACAAAATTGATGCCTATTTCTATGTGCTTCATGCTTTAGTGAAAAACTGGATTTGCACAAGCATATGTTGCCTTTATATTATCATAGTGTATCAAAGGTGGTTGCTACAATGAAACTTTCAGTTCATGTAAAAAGGATTGCACCCAAGTAACCTCACTTGTTGTTGAAGCAATTGCTTTATACTCGGCTTTTGTGGATGATCTTGCAATTGCCTTTTGCTTCTTTGAGCTCTAAGAAATTGGTGCATTGCCAAGAAATAGGACAAATGCAATAGTTGATGACCGATCATCTTTGTTGCCTCCCTAATCTACATCACAAGAAGCCTGAAGTGTTAGATTATTCTGCTTAGAGATTAGTAAGCTATCCATCATCGTTCCTTTTAGATATCGAAGTACTTGTTTCAAAGCTGTGAAATGTTGCTCAGTTGGGTTGCTTATGTATTGGGCAAGCTTATTGACTGAATATGAGATATCTGGTTTTGTTAGTACTAAATATTGGAGAGCCCCAACGATTGATCTATATTATGTCCCATTCACTTCATTTGAGCCATCATTCTTCATTAAGTAAGTTGTTGTAGCCATGGGAGTTATGACAGGTTTAGCTTCAAGCATTCGAGTTTTCTTAAGCAAATCTCTAATATATTTTCTTTAATTAAGCATCATCCCCTTTGCTATTCGAATGACTTCTATTCCCAAGAAATAATGAAGGCTACCAAGTTCTTTCAATGAGAATCTGCTTGCTGAGTCTGAAGTGACTTTGCATTGAACATCTTATTATTTCCTGTGACAAAAAGGTCATCAACATACACAAGAAAGTAAGCCAACATATCATCATTACTATACACAAATAAAGAGCTGTCTAATTTGGCTTTCTTGAAGCCATATTGAATCACAAAGTCACTTAGCTTCTTGTACCAAGCTCTTGGAGCTTGCCTCAATACATAGAGGTATTTGTGCAATTTGCACACAAAATGACGATTATTAGAGTCCACAAAACCTAGAGGCTGTTGCATATATATTTCCTCATCTAGCTTCCCATTTAGAAACACATTATTTACATCAAGTTGAGTAACATTCCATCCTTTTGAGATTGCCAAGCATAAAACAGTTTTCAAAGTTGTGTGTTTTATGACCGGTGAGAATGTTTCTTTGAAGTCAGTTCCATGGCATTAGTGAAAGCCCTTGGCAACCAACTTTGCTTTGTGTCTTTCTATGCTTCCATCGGGTTTTCTTTTGACCCTAAATACCCACTTGCAACTGAAAATATTTTGATTTAGTGTTGGAGCTACCAATTCCCACGTCCCATTACTTATAAGTGCATTGTATTCTGTTGCCATGGCTACTCTCCAATCATCGTCTTTCAAGGCTTGAGAAACACAGGATGGTTCAAGTATGGACAAGGTAGGATGCTTTCTGGTGCAATGGGCATACTTTGGATTGGGCTTAAATATGTTATTCTTTGACCTTGTTATTATTCCTTCTCTTTCAGGTTGATTTGCATCTGAAACTTGGTTAGTAGAAGAGATGGAAATATTTGTAGGATTACTAGATAATGCATCAAAGGAATTACTTACATGATTATCTTATGTAGATGAACTTGCACTCAAGGTAAATTCTACACATGAGGAGCTCGAGTGTTACAAGTGGCTATTAGAAGAAATTTTTTAATGAGTTGGTACATGAAAGGACTTCTTCATGGTAGCAGCTGGAAGTGTGTGGGTAGAGTCAAGTGGTTGGGATTCATTCTTAAAAGAACCCAAAATGCTAGTGGAAATAGGAAAAATATCTTCTATAAACACAACATTCCTAGACACATATATTCGATTGGTGGTCATGTCGAGACATTTAAACCCACTTTGGTCTAGTGAATACCCAATAAAAACGCATGGTTTGGATTTGGAGTCAAGTTTATATTTGGAATAGGGTTTGAGCCATGGAAAACCTAGGCAACCAAACATTGTTAATTTATTGTAGTTCGGTGGTTTATGAAAGAGAGCTTCAAAGGGTGTTTTGTTGTTGAGAATTTTTGTAGGTAGTTATTTGTAAGATATACGACTGTGGAGAATGCTTGTGGCCAATATTTAGATGACATTGAGGCTTGGTGTAATATAATCAATTATTTTTCCACTATCTGTCTATCGTGTCTTTCAGAAGTGCCATTATGTTGTGGGTTGTATGGTGGTGTTTGTAAATGTGCAATTCCATGAGATGCTAGAAAGGATTTCATCTTAGTATATTCACCACCACCATCTGAATATATCATTTTAAGTTTTCTCTCAAAAAAAATTTCAACCAAAGCTTTGAAAGTGACAAAAAGGGAAAAAACTTCAGATTTGTGTTTTATGGGATAAAACCACACATACTTAGTGTAATGATCCACATAAATTAAATAGTATTGAAAACCATCCCAAGAAGTAACTAGGGCAGGCCCCCACACATCAGAATATAAAAGTTCAAGAGGTGTTTTGCTTTGTAATGTAGAAACATAAAAAGGAAACCGATGGCTTTTATTCATAAGACATGAATTACAATTAGCAAGAGTAAAATAAGATTTGGATAAATGAAAACGAAGTAAAATTGATCTTAAAACATCATTAGAGGGATGGACCAACCGTTGATGCCATAAGGTTGGTGATGATTTTATGGTGGCAAAGACAACTGGAGAAGAACTTAGGGCTGCATTATTGGTGAGAAGAGTGTACACACCATTATTATTTAGACCTCTATGCAGAATTTTCCTTGTATGCAAATCTTTCAACAAAAAATAGTCACAATAGAATTCAAATAACACATCTTTAGTATCACATAGCGTGCTAACAGACATGAGATTTTTGGACTGTTTAGGGACATAAAGAATATTATTAAGTGTCAAATCAGAATTTGCAAGTTTGGTAGAGCCTGTTTTAACAATAAGAAGTGTTTTACCATTTGCCACATGGAATTCATCATATCCTTCAAAATCTCGGTTGGGGTTCAAGGTATCATGGAGCAACGTCATGTGATGACTAGCACCTAAATCAACTAACCATTGGTCCTTTAGATCACTATTTGCATTGACATAATTGGCACTTGGAGAAGCACGAAACAAAATGGTTCTTGCTTTGAAGCAATTCTTTGCTGTGTGACGAGATTTTTGACATAATTGACAAATCACCTTTTGTCTTCTTACACTATTGAACCTCCCTTGCTGGTTGAATTGTGGGGAGTAACGATTTGAAGCTTGATACCTTTCTTGTCTCATCATGTTGACTTCAGTTTTCTTTGCAAACTGAGCAGACAAAATTTTTGTTTGTGTAGCTCTTACATGTTTGGACAAGAAGTCCTTATGGTCAAGAAGTTTGTTCTGTAACTCTTCAAAAGTAATGCCAATCTCCCTAGCTTTTATAGCTGATCTAACATCTCTATATTCATCTCCCAAGACACTGAGGATATTGATAATCACATCATCCTCATGAATAGGTGAGCCATTAAGAGCCAACTCATCAGCGATGCAACGAATATTTTGCAAATAAGAAGAGATAGTTTTTGTATATTTTGCAAATAAGAAGAGATAGTTTTTGAACCTTTTACACTTGACATCAGCCTCTCTTTCAGATTTATTATCCTTGATCTTGATTTGTTAGCAAAGAGAGCCATCGCCTTTTTCCATGCCTCTTCAGAAGTTGTTACTGAAGCCAAAAGAGGAACAACAGTTTCAGAAGATGAGGAGATAATCATATGAAGCAACAATTGGTCTTGTTGCTTCCACACCTCACAACTAGGATTAAAAGTTGTCTCTCATTTTTCATTTGTCACCTCACGTGTCGATGGAGGATTAGAATCATCAACAAAGCCAATAAGCTTGTAACCAATCAATAGTGATTGGAATTGTGCCCTCCATGAAACATAATTGTTGGAGGTTAACTTAATATGCAGCTGAGTAGTAGAATTAATGGAGATTACATTTGAAATATGTTGGGTAGTAGAGATAACATTTGAGGAAAGAGTCATTGATACGTAAATGCAAAAAAAAAAAAAAATAAAAAAAAAAAATAAGAAACTCACTTGAGGAAAACAAAAAGCTCTGATACCATATAAAATATAGAATTTCCTAGTTTTAGGAATAGACAACTTTTAGAAGAGAAATGATATTATTCACTTTTTAATGATTAACACGTACAAAAAATACATATATATAATAAAGTGATAACAATATATTAACTTCCTATTTGGATTACAAAAGAACTTCTCATTCTTATCTTAGCTTTCGTCCTTATCTTAGCTTCATGTAACAGATAGATAACTCATATCTCTAACACATATATAGTCCAAGTGGGAGATTATTAAAATTTAATGGACATACACATTATGTATCTATATAAGCAATAATAATTATATATCATATGTTATCCTAAGATTTGGCCAAAATTAAAGTGATTTGATAAAATTTAAGGTTAAATGGGCTTAGATCATTTTATTGAGTGTGAGAGTTTATTTTTATGTGTAGATACCCTTAAGATCATATTTCTTATTTATGATGCGCAAATAAGGAATAAGAGCAGTTCAAAAAAAGAACGCGATGGTTATGGTTCCTGATTTGACGTGAATGTTTATTATTCTAAGATATCCTATCATAAAAAATAGTGAGAATTCATTCTCTACAGAAGATATTCACATCAAATTGGAAGATCAAATCAAGACCCTAGAGAATCACAAACACTGATTTGGATTTAGGTACACTTCCGCATTTATAAAATTATTCTTGATAATTAAACATGAAGAATTATGGTTTTATTAAAAAATTAATTCCAGCAACTACTTATACTTTGTCTAGTGTTTATTATCCTACTACTCTTTTATTTATCGTGTAATATGTTAATATTATTAGAATTTTTCAAGAAAATAAAAATGATGAAAATTTAAAAATTATTATTGAATCAATAAAATCTAAATGACTAAATTATTATAAGGATATTCCATAATTTTATTTTGTTATTTGTATTTTTGATTCACGTTATAATTGAGATAATATGTATTATTATTTATATATTTATTATGATTTTTTACATTTAGTTGATAATGTAGATATTAAATCAATAATTATTGATATTAAAAAATTAGTATATAATATATATGAAGAATTTTCTAGTACTTGTTCACAAATTCCTCAATTTAATAATACCAGTCAAAGTGAAATTTTAAGTAAATTGAGTAGAAGGAATCAAATATTGCTTTATACACAATTATCTAATAATTAATTTTGAGTTTGATAATAATACAGATTTCATAATATTAAATTAGTGGGAAGAAGAGTTATTTGATATGATTTTGATAAATGAGAGAGATAAAACCGCAAGGTTGACATCTCCAAACGAAAATAGTGATTGAGATATAAATGAGAGAGATAGAACTGCAAGGTTGACATCTCCAAACGAAAATAGTGATTGAGATAAATAAAAAGTTAAAATTATTAAAAATAAAAAAATTATATGAGTTTTGATTTTTTTATCATATAAAATTTAATTTTTTTTGTTTCTCAAAATTTTAATTTATATATTAATTTTAATAAATTCAGTTCGAAGTCATATTGATACAAATTAAAAATAAAATTAAAATTGAAATTATTTCGGAACTAACAACTTTTAAACCGGCACAAAACCATTTCTTAGGATTTTTATTCAGGTTCACATAATTTTAAAACCAAAATCGGCACACCTAGGCGCTAGGAATGCACATTTTAATTTGGTATGGACCTAGGCAATGATTGAGGTTCGACTAACCCTATCGTAATGGACTTAATAAAAAAATAATTTGGCTCGACCAAATTCCATCCCACTCGTAATTTAAATAGGTGTAATTAACAAGACTTGTTTTTGTCTTTTGTTTTTCAATTTTAAAAGAAAATTATATATTATTAAAGTTTATATATATATATATATATATATATATATATATATATATATTACCACAATAAATAATAAAAAACATAAAAAATAATTTGATAACAAAATTAATTCCACTTTAAAAAAAAAAAAAAGAGAATCTGTATCCTCTCCTATTTTAAATGGTATGGTAGTGCTGTAATTCCACTGAAAATCAGCCTCATTATACCAACGATTTACTTTTTTTAGTTTATGATGAAATAAAAACAGTAGCAGGAGGAACTCTACCTTTCTTTACCTTTACTGGTAGCTGCGCAGCAAACGAAAGACAGTGACCCGATGCCAAGAACTGCAATTTATTTTCACAGTCAACCAAAATCTTTATAATTTCCCATTTTTCAACTTCATTCTCTCCTCCTAACTGTAACTCTCTCTTCATTCTCCTCTCTCTCTCCATCTGCAATCTCCTTTTGCAGCTATGGCGGATCTGAAGTCTACGTTCTTGGAAGTTTTTTCTGTTCTCAAGAAGGAGCTTCTTGAAGACCCCGCCTTCGAATGGTCACGGGATTCTCGTGAATGGGTTGAACAGGTACTTCCTATTCTCTGTTTGTTTAACAACTTTCTGGTAATTGTTTGTTTGTTTATTGTAGCTCTTTTGCGCTCTAATTATTTGATTTCATTGTTTTGATTTGGTTTATGGGTTGAGGGTTGAATCTTCAATTCTTGTTTGAGCTGGGAAAATTCTGATTTTATTGGCATTGATGTATATGTAATGTGATATGAAGAAGAACCCAGAAGCATGTAGATATCTACTGTGCTAGAAAGAATATTAAACTGGTTAGAAGAAGATGCTTGTGAGAAATCTATATTTGTGGAAAAAAGATTGTTAGATTGGTATGCTGAATTAGTGAGCAACAACTTGATCTGAAGATGGGATTTTTTTTTTGAAATTTTATTCCAATTGCCTACAAAGGACATTTCACCTCTTTTATTTATTGATATTAAGCCACGTTGTGTTTTTTTCCACCTCTTTTATTGACCTTTTCCTAGCTGAATTTTCCATTCTAGCATTAAAAAAAAAAAAAAAAAAAAAAAAGAGGTTAGCATTTTTTGGAATTTTGACAGGACAATTCACTTCCTTCTAGCTACCTTTCTTGGCACTTACAGTAGCTGTATGAACCATCTTTCTTATCATCAATAATTGATGTGGTGAATAAATACTTAAAAGAATTGAAGACAGAATTTGTCCTTTCCAACCAATACAACTGAAATATAGTTTTGGAATCTGAAAACGGCATTTCTCCTTTGCAACCAACACAACTTAAATATAGTTTTGGATTAGTACAAAGCATTAGCTTTGACGCTTTCAGAATGGTGCATTATGTCATGTGCAATCTTTATTCTTGACTTTGTCCCACATAAATCTGTCCCTTTGTTCTTTATCATTTCTAACTCATGACTGTTCTCAACAATTTGTCTTGAAGTTCAACAACCACTATAACTGACTGATACTTATCATTAACTCCCAAACTTGTTTTTCCCCCCAATATGGTTAATATTGAAAAATTTTCTCTGAGTGCACATTGACAATTAATAAAATATATGCAGCTTAACGTTGGTTTTCTGACTGTGTCATGTGCTCTATTTTTTGCAGATGTTGGACTACAATGTTCCTAGAGGTAGGAATTATCTATATCAATATAGTGAAGAAATTATCCCATATACTTATAGTTACTTCTCAGCTGGTGAAATTTCTGTTACCAATAGTTATTCAATTTAATTCTTTTTTCCCAGGGAAGCTGAACCGGGGGCTCTCTGTGATTGACAGCTACAAATTGTTGAAAGAAGGAGAGGAATTGACAGAAGAAGAAATCTTTCTTGCAAGTGCTCTTGGTTGGTGTATTGAATGGGTATGGCCCTGATAACCTATGCTGTTCTCTGCTTATGCTATTGGATAATATGTCCAGTATTGATGTAGTTTTTTTCTGTTAGTTGCAGAATTGTCTTATTCTTTTTTCCTCTTATAATTGCAGCTTCAAGCCTATTTTCTTATCCTTGATGACATTATGGATGGCTCTCATACACGACGTGGTCAACCTTGTTGGTTTAGAGTGCCCAAGGTTTGTACTAATCAGGAGCTCAATGTTATCCACTACCATTAAGGTTCTGTTGCTGGCAAAACTATGAACTTTGTTAAATGGTATATTGCAGGTTGGCCTGATTGCAGTAAATGATGGGATTTTGCTTCGAAATCACATTCCCAGGATTCTTAAAAAGCACTTCCGAGGAAAGCCATACTATGTAGATCTTCTAGATTTGTTTAATGAGGTAATTGACTTATTATATCAGTTCCTTCTAATTGTGAAAATATGCTTATAGTTTATTCATCCTATGGTTGCACAGGTAGAGTTTCAAACAACCTCAGGACAGATGATAGACCTGATTACCACACTTGAAGGAGAAAAGGATTTATCCAAATACACTTTGTCACTGTGAGTAAAGCATTGGCATATATCTGTCCCTATTGCCAAGGGTGGTGGAAATAGACTTTAAAGATTGCGGGGAAAAAAATCAGAATGATAAAGATAAAATAAATGATATTAAGAATATGGCGCAATCTTAGTTTTCAAATTTTGGGGTGCAATGTGCGTACTCAAAATATATATACAAAATACAAAAACTGTAGGAAGTAAACTCTTAAAAAGTTTGTAGGATTGCCCAACACACACACATGCAAGTATTAATGTAGGACTGCCCTGCCAACATGCATATTTAGTGGCTGTGATCGATTTGTTAGAAACTACCTGAAATAGATAGTAGCATAGAGAATGAAGTATGTATGTATCATGACAATGTGCTAAATGAGGCATTTTGCAAGTATTAATCTAATTCATAAATATCTTGACAAGGAATAGATGCAGATTTGTTTTTCACTTCAAACTGTATGCATAAATGCATCTAATTAACTATTGAGTCACCTGGCTGTGTGCCACTAACTGCTGCATACCTCAAATGTTTTATGTTAATTGGCTATGAAGAAGCAAAGATGTTTGAGTTCTGAAAATTTCTCATGACATGTACAAAAAATTATGTTTTTTAATTTTATTATATAATTCATTTTGCATGTAATCCTTGCATTGGTAAAACTTGTTTAACCTTTCAGTTAACTATTTTTTTTTTTCTCGAGTTGATGTCTGCTAAGATATATAGTGGTTGGGAATTTATGCAGTCACCGTCGAATTGTTCAGTACAAAACTGCCTACTATTCATTTTACCTTCCTGTGAGTATGCACAACCCAATTTACTAACCTGTTTTAGAAGAGTATTATCAGCCAAAAATTGAGTGGCTTAGTTGATATTCTGCCATTCTGAGAACACGTTAAAGCTACCCAGGTTGCGTGTGCTTTGCTCATGGCTGGTGAGAATCTGGACAATCATACTGATGTACAAAACATTCTTGTTCAAATGGGAATCTATTTCCAAGTACAGGTAATTTTGGACATGATTGCGTAATTATTTCTGAATTTCCTTTTTCTCTGTCTTAATCATAAAAGTTTCCTGAATTGCATTGTGTTTTTTTAGAAGGTTGGACTTGATTGTTCACAAAAATAAATCCAAAGAGGTGCAGTGGGTCCTATATTGTTATTTTCAGTTTTCAAGGAAACTTTTGTCTTTACTTCATTCTGGGTGAACAACTTCGTCTGTGCCAAATATCTTATCCCTTTTCCTCTGTGTAGGATGATTATTTGGATTGCTTTGGTGATCCCAAGACAATTGGTAAGGTGAGCTGAAGTTTTTTTTTTTTTAATTTTTTTTTATGTATTATCATGCACATACGCTATATAATATATTATATTTGGAGTAAATAAAAGTGGGTGAAGGGAAGGGTAGGGTGGGGTGGGGGGATGGGAATGAGAAAAATAAATCCTTGCCTGTCTGATGAAATGTTCTTGCTAATATCCTTTACTGAAATCAGATAGGAACAGATATTGAAGATTTTAAGTGCTCTTGGTTGGTCGTGAAGGCTTTGGAACATTGCAACGAGGAACAAAAGAAAGTTTTACATGTAAGATTAATGAATTCTTTATATCCTCGTTGCTACTTATGGTCTTCTTACATGTATTATTTATATCCTTGTTGCTGCTTATTGTCATAGACAAAGTAGCTTTGTTAGTTAGTAATATTCTTTCTTTCAGGAGCACTATGGAAAAGCTGACCCAGCCAGTGTATCAAAGGTGAAAGTCCTCTACAATGAGTTGGACCTACAGGTAATGAGCTTGATCTCAAGCAATGGCTGCTTTAAGATTTTGAAATAAGTCATAGATTCCAATAGCATCTGCAATGCGTAAGTATTGACGTTTACTTGCTTTTCCTTGGACCAAGTTTGCCAAATTAACTATTTTCTTTAGTTTGTGAATAGAAATATTCCATTATACCAGTGTTGTTAAAGGTGCGTGCATAGGCTCAAAGTGCCAACAAGCACAGGTACCTCGCCTGGACTATACCCAGGGAGGCATGATCTTGGCAGGCACACAGCCCTGGGCTTAGAAGCACCTAAAATTTTTTTACTTGTTTTTAAACAACCTCTGGGGCCAGTATTATGTAAACTTTAAGTTTTTCTATCCTTTATCTATAATTCTTTAACTTCAACTTAACAGAGGGTATTCGAGGAGTATGAGAACCAAAGCTATGATAAACTAATAACCTCCATTGAAGCTCACCCCACCAAGGCAGTGCAAGCAGTGTTGAAGTCCTTCCTGGCCAAAATTTACAAGAGACAGAAATAATAATAATAAAAAAAAGGAGATACTCAGAAGCACTGTCAGAGATTGGATGATGCCGAATAATGCAAGTTTATTTTAATGAGTTGAATCGTTAGTTTCCTAGTCAAGAATGATTAATCTGCTTATAATGCTTTGTTAAACCTTTTGATATTGATGGTTTTTTACTTTGGGAATTGAATGAATGGTTCTCATTTTTAATAAAATTTTAAGCCATTTGATCCATCATTTGTTGACATTTACGACATCTACCCTTGAATTCTATCTTTGAGGGTTAATCTTTGGGATTAGCTCATTATATTAATAATAATGGTCTTCATTATGGATAACCAACAAATAGTTGGGTAGCTTACCTAACCTGTCTTGAGCAGAGGAAGGCTCTAGCAAATTAATGACTTTAACTGTGTTGAATTCTGGTACTTAAGAGCTTTAATGCATCTCTTCCCTCATTAGTTTTTGACAACTGTAAGATGGAGTTTAAATATTGTTATTTTGTTGAATATATTGGAATTAGCAAGGCTATCTCAATGATAATATCAAAGTTTATGTGCTGGGTGGTGGTAAGTTTCATTGTACTTTGTAATTGTCTTGTATATAATCTCTTGGTAAAAAAAAAAATTAGCAAGGTTACTTGTTTCCTCCTCCGAGAAGCCTTAGCTTGTTCGTATCAAAAGTATAGTTCATTTTCATTATTATTGGAAGTTCTTTACTTATATTTTTTATTTCTGTGAGATGTGATTATTATTGAAGTGCAAGTTCATTCATGATGACTAAAAAAATTTGTTACTGAATTCTAGAATGAGCGTAGAATTTCAATTTGTATTAGCAAAATCATTCAATTATAATTTTGTTTTAGTAATGCTTCTATTAGAACATTTTTATAGAGTTAGGCAAATGTTTTATTAACGGCTAAATGCAACTATCCTATAACTTATAGAACAATATGAAATCATGGTTAAAAGTCTTCAAAATTTAACAGTAGTGTACTCTATAAGAAAACTTAGTAATAGTGACAATGTTCTAAGACCTGGACTGGATTGATGATGATTAAAACATCATAGATTCAATTGAAATTAATCAATTCAATTGAAATTAAATCGAGAGTAATTAAATTAATATTATATTATAAAAAAATATTAATATGCTAATTTTAATTACTTTAATGTTAATTTAATTTAATTTTTATAAATAAAAAATAAATAATTAAATTATATATATATATATATATATATATATATATATATATATATATAATTTTTGCTCAATTCAATTTTCTTTATTATTATTTCTATTCACATTTATTTTTAAATTTTTTATACTATTTTAGTATTTTGAAGTTGTGGAGAAAAAGTTATAAAATATCGCTTACATGGTGTTGCATCTATTTCTGCCAATCAAATAGAAGTAATCTTTCTCATTAGAAGCCTGATGGAGAAATATAGATATGTGAAAGAAGATTTACATATGATATTCATTGACTTAGATAAAGCCTGTGACAAAGATCAAAGAGAAGTTTTATGGTGGGTGTTAGAACATAAGGGGATATCGAATAGGTACATATAAGTTTCGAATGACATATGACAAAGTAATGACTCGTGTGTGACAATTGGAGGAGACTCAAAAGACTTTCCTATATCATTTGGGTTACATTAAGGGTTCGTATTAAGCTTTTACCTTTTCATTTTGGTTATGAATGAATTAACAAAGCACATATAAGAGGAAATCTCATGGTGCATGATATTTGCAGATGACATTATACTAGTAGATGAGACACAAGAGAGAGTTAATAAGAAGTTAGAGCTGCGGATGAACATTTTGGAATCTAATGATTTCAGGTTAAGTCCGCGAGAATTTACCTCGAACGGGGAGGAGATTCCCTATTTTCTCTTCCCATGTGACCGAGAATGGGGAATATTTATTCCCTTGTTAGTGAGGATGGAGAATGTATTCTCCACCCGCGAGACCCCTATCCCGGTCCCCATGGAAACTCGATATTATAATTACTTAATTATTTCTAATATAAAAATATACTACTTAGTTATATATATATATATATATATATATATATATATTTGTTTTATTATGTTAAAGAATAATAATTGTTCTTTAGCACATGCAAATTGTGTATTTAAATTTACATTTGATTCATGTATTGAATTTTTAAATGTGTAGATGTTTATTCTCTTATTGGAATTTATTGAAAGTCTTTGCATTAATTGGATTCAATTTATTTAATGTAAGACAAAAATTTTTCTCATTTTAAACACAGAAAGACTCCATTTAATCATAAGAATGACATACATGAATAATAAGACAAGTCGCAAAAATCGATCCTGACAGTTAAGTAGACACCTCAATACTTCATTTTTCAAACGAGTTTGGAAATGCATGTGTTTAATGTTTGGCATTAAAATTGAGTATTTTTATTAGTATTTTAGGTGTCATTTTGTAGTTAATTAATTGAGTTTTTGTATAAGTTAGGTTAATTTTAATATAGTTTTGAATTTCAATTTGAAATAAGGATTTAGCAATATTTTGATAGAGTTGATAAGATTTAAATTTGATTTTGTACAATATTTTTAATTTAAATTTGATTAGATTTATGATTTTGGTTATGATTTTATTTTTGAATAATGATTTTTATTTGATTGGTTTTGTTTTAAAGGTTTGAAAATTGAAATTTTAGATTTTCAGTTGGAAAAATTTGTCAGGGAGTGAAATAAGGAGCACCCGGTATTTGGAGCGAACATCTGGTATTTGGAGAAGAAGAACCGGTATTTGAAGTATAAATACAACCCGAGAAACAATAACGAATACTGGGTACCCGGTATTTTGCCACTATACCCGGTATTTCGCTACTATACCCGGTATTTCGCTACCTACCTGGTATTTAACTAAATACGTGAAATACCTGTACCCTGTATTTTGAGCCTCGTACCCGGTATTTAATGTCCCTACCCGGTATTTTGCTCTGCCCTCAGAAATAAAGTCTATGAAAAGGCAACCAAGGCTTGGGAAAGATAAATATCACTTTTGGGAGCTACGAAGACTTAAGGGAGGCTAGAGAAAAGGATTTTTGGAGTTTCAAAACCTTCAATCAATCAAAGAGATCATTAAATAGAGTTTTTTACTTTATCTACTTATTTATTTCTTTGTTAATTTTAGTATGAACATGTTTAATTTATTGATTAGTTTATTTTTTTTTTATTTTACCATGTTGAACTAAATCATTTTTTTAGGATTTAGATGAAGTTAATTGAATAATAAAGGTTGATGAAAATGATTTATGATTTCAATTATTCTTAATACATAGTTTGATTTGTTAATTTTGATTTATAAGTGTTTTATAATTGACCACTATAATCACTATCTAAGGTAGCTATCTATAAGCGAGAGCTGCGATAGTTGCTAGTTCATGAAATTAATAAGCTAAGACATGTATCGCTAAGATATTAGGGTACACTTTAGTGGATTTATGAAATTGCTAAGAATTTTAATAAATTAACATTGATTCAATGATCACGAGAGTAGACACTTGTATTAATGTTAATATTTAAATTTTTGCTCGAAAGAGACTCGTTCATAATTTAAAGTAATCAATCCATCAAACATTATAGTTTTGAAATCATTATTGAGTCAGATTAACCGTATAAATTCAATTAACGGAATCTAAATTCTAAATAGTTTTTTTTGATATATTTAAATTTCAAGTTACGTTTTCTTGTTTATTTAATTTCGTTTTAAAAAAATTCATCCAAATTAAATTAATTTGTATCCAATTAATAAAGATAATATCAATTTCAGTAATTAACAACGCCTCTCTTGGGATGATACTCTACTCACTCTATTACTTGCTAAAGCGATTCGTGCACTTGCGAAAAAGCCCGACTGTTGGATTTGTATCCTAAAGACTAATCATCAAATGATTGTTTTTGGTACATTTTATATCATGATTTATATATGGCTTTCATTATTATGATTATTTGAATAACTGCGTAATATAGATTATTATAATAATGTCCGTAGAATAAGATATTCTAAGATTATCTCTAGTCAAGTATTATTATGAAATGGGATATCAATAATACGTCGAGACTAGTATGTATAGTGACTGATGACAACAGTCATGGATATGAGATATCAAGTCAACACATAAGTACGTGATGGAGAACTACGTACTAGATTGACCCATCATGAGAATACTACATGAATTGTTGTATGAGTGTCATAAGTATTTCTCATAGTGATAATAATAGTATGATCCTTTGACTTGAGATCATCAAAGATCCCAACAAAAGGAGTTGTATATCTTGATACTGTTAAACGTCTTCCGTAACAGGATGTATTATAAAAACAGCAATTGGATATGCCACAAATTATGTA